>PISX010000865.1:0-230733 GCA_004024625.1 Mellivora capensis
GTTTCCTGTTAACTTATTAAAAAGAGGAAAATCGATAAAAACCTACTTTCATAGTCTTAAGTGTTACCAGAAATTATTATTATTTTTTTTTATTGGAGTCAGCACTCATGTGTTTGGTTTTCAGTTATGCCATATAAGAATGTTCTGATTTTGGGAAAGCTATTTTTCTGTTCCTTCTTATTTCCCATTTGTAAATTTTCTCCCTTTGTAATGTATGGTTCTGATTTTCATGAAATTAGTAATTCCCTTGCTCAGCATTTTGAATTTTTCAACGAAAACATGCTATATTAAGACTTTTATTTTATTTTTATTGGAAAAACACTTTACATTTAACTATCACCTTGACCACTTTTTAAAGTCAGGTAAAATGTCTGTTTTCTTTTCCTTTTTTCTCTTTTTTCTTTTTTTCCCCTTATGTTTTCACATCACTAAACATAGGCCTTTGTAAAATTGAGCACTAAGTTGTCAGCATTACTTGGTGTTAGATGGCAGTATTTTGTCATACAGTGTCTTAAATGCTTTATAATCACCTTGTCTCATAGTCCTAAGCACATTTCTTTCTGTTCTGGCCATTTATTTAGCATAAAACATCACCAAAGAGAACCAGCTTTCAGCAGCTGTTAACTCAAGCAGACACATGCATATATATCCCACATATGCAGGAAAGCAACACAGGTGCAGCTATGATAAAATAGTATGTATAGGGCACCTGGGTGGCTCAGTAGGTTAAGCATCTGCCTTTGGCTCAGGTCATGATCTCAGTTTCCTGGGATCTAGCCCCACATTGGGCTCTCTCTCCCTCTGTGATCTCTCTCACTCTTGCTTTCTCTCAAATAAATAAATAAAATCTTCAAAAAATGTTTTTAAATAGCACGTACACATAGAAACTAACTTTTCTCAAAGTCAATTTTATTCTTCATTGTTAGATTTTCACAAAGTCCTGTTTCATTTCTTATACTTGAACATATGTGGCATATTAGGAAATGAGCTAATTCAGTGAAATACTGAAGAAAATTTCTTTAAGAGTGGTGGACGATGACTTTATTTATTTACTCTTGGATATCAGCTCCTTTTTATTTTCAATAAGAAATGAAAAAGGACTGGAAAAATATTCATTTATATTTCTCTCTCTCACTCTCTCTCTCTTTTTTTTTTAATTGGGCAGAATTTTCCCTATGGAGAACAAAGTCAAGACTAACATATATCTTCTATATTTAAGGAGAGGATATTATTGTCTGTTGGATAAGGTTAAATCCTACAGTTATTGCAAGTATCCTTATACTGTACAAAATATTGTATATTTGGAGTTACTGATATTTTCATCCAGTTGATTTCTCTGTTTAAATAACAAAATTTATATGCTTCTCTCCCCACCTTTTTACTAGATGTAATACTTTATATATTTCAGCTAGGAGTAGTTCCAAATGTGCTGTGATATTCAGTAATTGTTTTATGATAACCTATTATCATAGTCCATTATTGTAGTGTATGTTCCAAGAATGAAATTAGCTTTTAGTGCTTACTCTCTTATTTATCCATTCGGTTCTCAGTTATCCATAACATTCAAGGATATGATCAAATCAGTCCAATCCAAAACAGTTCTAATGGAAGGATTACTTAATTTGTCTTTGAGTTTAAGTATTTCAATAAACATGTCTGTGTCTAAGAATTTATAGTATTACAACATAATGAAACTAAACTGCAGGAGAATAGATTAATCAGAAATTAGACCCCTGTCCACCTTCTCTGGCTTGTTAGCCAGCCCCTCCCTACCACCTTTTTCCCCTAAAATTTCCTCCTCTGTTACTCCATGGGCCATACATCCCAGTATACACACGACAGTCCTGTTTATCCTGATGTCCTGATTCAGTTATTAATGGTACCTTATTTCACCCTCAAAAGTGCAATTTGGATGACAAATTATATAGCCACCATGATTATTAATGTCATGCTTGTTGATATGTCTGTCTTAGACTACTTAACTATAAGTACTCTCATCCTGATAAAGTGCATATTTCTAACTTTTTAAAATTTATCAGGTACAATGAAATATCAACAAGAGGTCACAAAAGCCCCTTTAATATCAAGTTTAGGAGAGATGTGAGGTTATTGCGGTGGATGTAAAACATTAAGGATCCCATGGTTTGGTATGGAAACCAAATTAACCTGATATACCAAGAGAATAATGGTGTTTGAAATTCACCTGGGAGCGGTACTTCTTACCAGGGAAGGCTGATTTCAGTCTGATCCTGAAAGCCCTTCTCAGCCATTTGCAATTCCAGTTCTGTTCTTCTTTGAAGCTCCACTATTAATTTGGATTCAAAAATAATTACCAGGGGTACCTATACAACTGAAGGAAGCACTGACGTCTTTTTGTACATGTAAACTACAGTTGTATCAGTTACAACTGGCGAACCGGCTTGGGGCAACCAACAACATGCCTATGGCAATTCATGCCAAGGCTTTCTATTCCTAATTAGGCACCCATGTGTTATTTGGTTCATCTATATAAGTGTTTCAGGTACTCAGAAAATCCCCAAAGGGAGTGGCGATAGGAAAGGTCAAGAGAATATTATCTAAGCACACAAAGTAAAGGATGCTGTGATTTTTGTCCTCATTAATAAGGCAGAATGAAGGGAGAGGACATTGGTCACGGTGGCTAAAACTCTTGTCAGCACATTCCCAAGTATTTTCCCTAATGGTGGGGGATTTATGGGTATGGAATTTACCTAGTTCCAAATCAAGAAGAAAACATAAAAACATGTGTAGCTAGTCTTATTAAATTTTTGAACCATAGTACATCAAATAACTAGGTTGTGTAATAGAGCACTCCAAAACATAGTGGTTTAAACAGCAACCATTTTATGTACTTCATTATTTTGCATTCTGGCAATTTAGTCTGGAGAGTTGGGTGTTTTCTTTTTATTTTAGTTAGACATCTTCATTTTACTATAATCTGCTCCATGTCAGGCTAGGCAGCTTTGCTTCTGGGAGTTGGCTGGTTGTAGTTCAGGGAAAATTGACTCTTCTCTAATAGGCTTCCCTAGGCTTGTTTTCTTGGTGGAAGCAGGGTTCTAAGAAAGCAGAAATACGGAAGCCTTCTTCTGGCAAACCATCATTTCTGCCACAGTCAGTTGGTGAAAACAAGTCCCAAGTCCAGCTCATATTCAAGGGTGGGGAAATCATCTCCTCCTACTGACTGGAAGGAGCAAAAAAAACACTTGGCAAATAGTGTGGATAAACATCAGGAGAGAGAATTAGTACTATTTTTGCAATCAATCAACCAGTGAGTGATGTGACAGCAGCAAGTATCCTTACTTAGCCCCATATTCATTGTTTATTATATATTCCTCTTCTAGCTCCTTTGGCAAGAAATATGAGAGGCGCACCTGGGTGGCTCAGTGGGTTAAAGCCTCTGCCTTCGGCTCAGGTCATGATCCCAGGGTCCTGGGATCGAGCCCCACATTGGGCTCTCTGCTCAGCAGGGAGCCTGCTTCCCCCTCTCTTTCTGCCTGCCTGTCTGCCTACTTGTGATCTCTGTCTGCCAAATAAATAAATAAAATCTTAAAAAAAAAAAGAAATATGAGAGATTATAGAGGCTCAAGCAGTGTCAATAAAAGCACTATCCTATGGCCGAACCCTTATCTTCTCCTGAAATAAAATTATGGAAAGTTAAGTGTGTGTGTGTGTGTGTGTGTGTGTGAGAGAGAGAGAGAGAAAGAGAGAGAAGGGGGGGGACAGTGGGAGAGAGTGCACACAGTGTTGAAGGGTTAAAGTCATGCAAATCATGGTTAGAAGTAAAATGTGATAGAAGAGAAAATGCCCTAGATGTTCATCTGGTTCAGTTTTCTTATTTGACAGCTGAAATAGATGAAGCCACAGGTTAAAAGATTAACTAAAATTCCATAGCAAATTAGCTAGTTTTTTGAGGCAACAATGTTCTTAGTTTCATTTAAGTCTAAACTTACAGATTTGAGGTTTGGAGCTATAGGACCTTAAAATTACTTAGGTACTTGCCTGCGTGTCACATTGTTATCCAGTCCAAGATTAAAACTCATGAAAATTAACTTGAAACGAATACATCACCATATGTTAACTAAATGGGATTAAAATACAAAACTTAAAAAAACTCATGGAAATTAACCATATGTAACACCATTCAATAAATGTTTATTGAGTGCTCAGTATGTACAGAGCATTGTGCTTGGTGCTTCGGATACTGCAATAAACCTAGTGACTAGGTTAGACAGTCTAAGTTAGACTGTCTAGGTTAGACAGACACCTAGTGACTTAACTAGATAGTTAAAGTCTTGTCACGCCAAGAAGTTATATTCTCTTTGGGAAATAGACATCAGTCGACTAATTATATAATTTGCTAGAAGTTTTGCTAGGTACTAAAGAACAACTAAAAACATTTTACATCAGAATGTCCAGATTTGGCCTGGACTTCAGGAAAAATTTGGAAAGGTTCTTTCAGGAAGTAACATCTGGGGTATGTGTTGAGGAATAATCAAGCAAAAGATAGGGGCTGAGAGAATAGCATGAGTTATGATGTCAACATGGGAAGGAACATGGCTTCTAATTTCTGGAGGTCAACAGGAATTCTTTGAAGTCCTTTGAATACTTTTCCTATGATTTCCCTAATTTACTCACCACTTGAAGGGTTCAGAGAGGATCTGTTTGATCTTATTCAAATACTTATATACAAGCAAATATTTGCATATGTACTTCCACCTTTAAAAAAATCAAGTGGAAACATATTATACATGCCATTTTGTACCTTTCCTTTTGTACTTAATAGCACATTTTGAAGAATAAGAGATTATCCCATATCAGCACATATAGCTCTACTTCATTTTAGAAGGTATATTGGATTTTATTGTACATACCATAATTAATTTAACCATTTCCCCAGTTCTTGGAAACATAGAATATTTCCAGCCTTTTTTGTTATGGACATGACTGTAGTGAACATCCTAATACTTGTTCTTGTGCATGTGTGCTGTTACATTGGTAGGAAATGTCCTGAATGTGAAATTGCTGAGTCAAAGAATATATGCGTTTTTCATTCAGAAAAAATTCTAAAAATTACAATTCAAAGAGTATATACTCTATTATATATTTGGAAGCTGCTAAGAGAGAAGTTCTTAAAAGTCTTATAACAAGAAAAACATTGTAACTGTGTGGTAATGAGGTGTTAACTAAACTTGTGATAATCATTTTGCAATATATACATATATCACTGTGTTGTACACCTAAAACTAATACAATGGTATATGTCAATTTCTCAATTAAAAAAGAGTATATATATTTAAAATCCCAACAAGAGCACATAAGGGATGCCCCTTCCGCATATTAATAATATAGACTTATGAAGAAAGTATAACTTAAAAAAAAACCAACAGGATAATAAGTTGATTCTTCTTTATTTAAAACTATGGGAAAAATGAGAACTATAGGAGTAATAGGCACACACATGCTCACATGTTAGGCAAAAGCTTTAGATAGTTCGGTGCTTAACTTTATGACACATGTATCAGAGCTGAAAATGGGTGAAAGAAGTACATTTATTATGAATTATTATCATTGCTCTTTCCACATAAGATGGCTAACTTTTAGAACATAAACTATGTAAATGTAAGTTCATATTTCCTTTCATTTTGGAAGATACATACTCTATGGGATCAGATTAACTAAAGAGGTGGATTAAGAGACAATAGCATGTGAGTCTTAATAATAGTTGATATCGTTTTATATTACACAGATGGTTCCCAAATATTTGTGTTAGTTCATTGTAGGTATGATATACATTGTATAGGTGAATTAACTAATGCCATTTTGTAAACCCTGCATAACGGGTGTTACAAAACAGATTTCAGTTATTTTTAAGTAAGTCATATTTTAAACAATCTTCCAACAAGTTTAACAGGCTCATCAGAATTGCTTACTATTCTTACTATTACTACTTACTTACTACTTACTTACTTACTACTTAGTACTTAATAAGTACTAAGTAGTACTTACTACTACTCTTACTATTACTTACTATTATGGAAAAGAGCAAGACATATTTTTATTGCTATGTCTATATAAAAAATGTAACAATGTGTCTATGCAGAGTTTTTAATGAGCATGTGCTGAGAATATGTTTTTTAAACAAAGTAACAAGTATTCATAATGGAATTAATATTAGTATGCACAAACTAATTTCAAAAATAAAGCAATTTCTGCCTAGCATTTAGTTTATTTTCAACTTGTGGCATTTATACCTTATTCTGCAAGCATTTTCTCTACCCGGTGGTAGGTATGACACTTTCCAAGAAAAATGCTTATGTTGGTTATAAGACATAGGTTTTATATTTTTTGCAGAGATGGGCTTGGCTCTAAATATGAATAATGCTTTTGCTATCAGATCTAAGAGTAAAATGAAATACATATTTGCATTTACCCTGTTGGATTAATCCTTTACTCAACCCACCCACAGTGGATGGTAATCTAGTTCTCAAATAGAAATTTTCTTTTGGAAATTACTATTTAGTATAAGATAAAATGGCTTTTCTTATCACAGTAGAATGACAAATAAGTATCTGTTTATTAAAACAAACCTGCATCTGCTCAGCTGTTTTTCTCTTTGCTGATAAGAAATATGTCTCCTTCCTAAAATAAATGACATAACAATAAAAAAAGTAGAATTTCAGGGTATGGTTTAGAGGTTATTGTGTTTTAGAATTGATCCAAAATGTTTGGTTAGAAAGGATTTGAACTGCCTGAATAGTGATTTTATTGTAGATAGTATGGTTATACCTCTATGATATTTTTTTAAAAGATTTTATTTATTTATTTGACAGGCAGAGATCATGAGCAGGCAGAGAGAGAGAGGGAAGCAGGCTCCCCACTGAGCAGAGAGCCCAATGCGGGGCTTGATCCCAGGACCCTGGGATCATGACCTGAGACGAAGGCAGAGGCTTAACCGACTGAGCCACCCAGGCGCCCCACCTCTATGATATTTAAAAAAAATAATTCTCTGCTTAATTTTTACGGAATGTCAGTACTCACAGATTTCACAGATTATCAATACATAGCCTAGGTCCTATTGCACCAGAGTCCAAGGGCTTGGGTGGTGGAACTGAGTATTAATTTGATTTTCTAGCTCTTGTCTCTGTTTTCTGATTTGTAATATGAGGATAACAATATTACCAAGTTTATTTGATATGGATATACCAATAAGGTGAGTATATAGTATTTCTCACTGCCTGACACAGTGGACTCTCAACAATAATTGTTATGAATCATATTTTTTAGTAATCATATAATTATGTCAGTTTATTCATACCAAAAAATATGTGAAAATACCTCATTTCCTGATTGGAAGATATATTTCAGTTCCATCTAAGTGCATTTTGGGGGACTTCCATAACAAAGTTAGACTTTATATTCTTATTTCTAGAATGTTTTGTAGTCCCAATATCTGTCAGACAGACAATTTCAGTTTTATCAACTCAAGGAAAACGAAACAAAAAAACCCCCACAAATTGAAAATTATTGTCTTAAATGTGATATCTGCAAGCCAAAACTATTAAGAAAGAATATATGCTCTAAAATTATAAGGACATCTGTAGTTTATAAAATTATCCTTAGAAATTGATATTGTATATGTTTCTATAATTTAAAAGCTATTAGACCTTAGAAAGAAAAAATTTTACTATTGTAATTTACTATTATAATTTTATGATTACTATATTATAATTTTGATGATAAAATTAAGATTTATATACACAAGGCACATTTACTCAACTATAAATCAATAGAGGGAGCTCCACTACTTTCCTTTTATGAACACCGTAGGGTGCTTCTATATATTATGATTATCTGGTGGTGTCTAATTTAATAGTGAAATTATTAAGAATCTATAATTTGAACATTAATGATATTTTAGAAATTGAGTAATCTCCTAATTAATGGGATTCAAAAGTGCTTCTACAAATAATATGTGCTTTAAAATCCTAGTTTTTAGTGCTCTGTATCCTTTGGATAATAAATCACTAGAGGAAATTAAAGTAGTTATACTCCTGTAAAGCATACTTCTAATATATAGGAAGGCATCAAAGGAGAACAAAGTTTATTTCCAATGAAAAAATACTGAATTTTTTGATACTACTTTTGTGTTCTTTATTAAATGGAAATGTCTATATATTTGAATAGGAGAGGAGAAATAGCTGTTTTTTTTTCTCACTCTGCCTAGATTTTTAAAAAATTTACATTCAGTTAGCCAACATATAGTACATCATTAGTTTCAGATGTAGTGTTCAATGATTCATCAGTTGCATATAACACCCAGTGCTCATCACATCACATGCCTTCCTTAATGTCCATCACCCAGTTACCCCCGTCCCCCCAACCACCTCCCTTTCCACAACTGTCAGTTTGTTTCCCAGGGTAGAGTCTCTGATGGTTTGTCTCCCTCTCTGATTTCTTCCTATTCAGTCTTCCTTTCCTTCCCCTGTGGTCCTCAGTACTATTCCTTACAGTCCACATATGAGTAAAACCACGTGATAATTGCCTTTCTCTGACTGACTGATTTCACGTAGTATAGTACCCTCCAGTTCCATACGTGTCGGAGTAAATGGTAGGTATTCATCCTTTCTGATGGCTCTGCCTGGATTTTTTAACCAAATGATTATAGATTTCTACATGGAACCTGTCTAGAGTCACATCTTCCTTTTTTTATTTTCCCAGTTCTCCTCTTGATTTAGAGTACTCCAACTGTATTTTTAATCTAAGTTGATCCATTACCTCTGTGTGACCCTGACAATTAATTTACCTTTTATGAGATTCCCTTTTGTCATGGAAGTATTGTACATTTGATTTCTAGGATCTTTGAAGCTTAAAAATGCTAAGATCCGGGGCGCCTGGGTGGCTCAGTTGATTAGGCAACTGCCTTCAGCTCAGGTCATGATCCCGGAGTCCTTGGATCGAGTCCCACATCAGACTCCCAGCTCCATGGAGAGTCTGCTTCTCCCTCTGACCTCCCCTCTCATGCTCTCTTACTCTGTCTCTCTCTCAAATAAATAAAAAAATTTAAAAAAATGCTAAGATCCAAAATTATACATTGATTTAGAGAAATTTGTATAAGTTTGAATTGATGGTAAGCAGTAACTCTTATTGGAGGTCCAATTAAGGGGAAAAAAACACTTAAAATGATGATCCCTATTTATTTTTTTATTCAAAATGGAAATTATTTTTTTTATTCTACAGAAAATTGTGTGATCCCACACATTAGATCTCCTAACTTATTACTAAAATGCTATAAGTTAAAGAAAGGGCCCAGCTCTTTGGCATTTTTAAGAATTTCCAGCACAGAGACAGCTTTTAAACATTTTGTCTTGAAATAAGATGTGCTATTAAGAGAGCAGCCTGGGGATTGAGGCGTGTAGCTTATTCATAGTTTTAAGGATTCTTTCAAGTAAGTAATTGTCTTATTGTGCTTACTTTCCATTATAGATTAGAGTTGGAATATGGCTCTGGAGCCATACTGTGTGGTTTTGAAACCCATGTTTCTCTTCTCTACCTAAGAATCAGGTGACATTGGGCAAATGGCTTAACCCTTCTGTCCTAACCTGTGGGGTAGGGGTAAGCTCATTCAACAGTGTGATTGTCAAATAATAAACTCTTTATAAGTTGTTAGTATTATTCAGTTATTTAATCTTAGTTAATCTTTCCGCCTTACCCAAAATATGATTATAAATCCAATTTACTCCCATGAGGACATAAAAAAGAGACACCTCAGGTTGTTCAAAATTATAAAATTGCCAGCTGTAGCTCCTCTTCGCTACACCTTTTTTTCTCCCATTCAAGAAATGGCACATGAATGATAGTGACATCATATTATTTTTTGGGTATAACCTAGAATCTACTCACTTTATAACACAAATAAGACATCCACAAATTCCCAGACTTTATCCACTAATTGGAAGTATCATATTCCTTATGACATAATTCTCATCTGATAATGAAACATCATTGCATTGAAATTCTGAGGTTGAAACCTAAATTTAAAGGTAAATTTAAAGGTGAAAATGAGATACCTTACAGGCTGTTGTTCACAGCGTCTGAGAACATACTGTTGTTTTAGGTCATTAGTGGAAGTAGGTGAGAAGTAATTTAGGATTATGAAAGCATGTGTGTTTAAAAGACAGGTATATGTTGGGGTGCCTGGGTGGCTCAGTGGGTTAAAGCCTCTGCCTTCGGCTCGGGTCATGATCTCAGGGTCCTGGGATCAAGCCCCACGTTGGGCTCTCTGCTCAGCGGGGAGCCTGCTTCCTTTCCTCTCTCTCTCTCTCTGCCTGCCTCTCTGCCTACTTGTGATCTCTGTCAAATGAATAAAATCTTTAAAAAAAAAAAAAAAGACCGGCATATATAGACTCTTTGGATTCAGAGTAAAATAAGAGCATGGTGATTTAATATTTAAGGAAGTATAAAAATAAGCATAGTCTAATGGATTTCTCAAACTTCAGTCTAGCCCTTCTCTAATCTCTTCTCTCTGTCACCAAAATGATGTAAGATGAATAGATTCTTCCTCTGCTTAAGATAAGTCTGTGGCTCCCCATTAGAGTAAGTATAAAATACAAAATACTTAGCATAGCATTAACGGTTCTAGTTACATTTTCAACACAATCTTTCTTGGAATTCCATGCCCCAGCCATAACTTCTAAATGTGCTATGGGTATATTGTTCCCTGTCACTGTCTTACTCTAGAACACTCTCTCTCTGTCACACCCTCTCCCATAGCCCTTTCTTTGTCTGAGTAACTAGTATCCCTGTCCTTCAGAACAGAGCTTAGATTCCATCTCCTCCAAAAATTTCTTCCCTGATCTTTGCAAAGTGTCCGTCCTCTGTAGTTTCAGAGTTCACTTCACTTACTGCCCATATATATTCTTGCCCTTTTTCCTTAGAGAATTTTGAGATCTGGTAGGCAGGATCTATGTCTTTTCTTTTTTTTTTTTTTTTTTAACATACATACGTGTTTGTGTTTATTTTATTTTATTTTTTACTTTAACATTGAGATTGGTTTTTAAGTTATATACATTTATTTAAATTTCTTTTCAGTGTAACAGTATTCATTGTTTTTGCACCACACCCAGTGCTCCATGCAATACGTGCCCTCCTTAATACCGCCTTAATACCACTACCTGGCTCCCCTAACCTCCCACCCCGCGCCCCTTCAAAACTGCTCAGGATGTTTTTCAGAGTCCATAGTCTCTCATGGTTCACCTCCCCTTCCAATTTCCCTCAACTCCCTTCTCCTCTCCATCTCCCCATGTCCTCTATGTTATTTGTTTTGCTCCACAAATAAGTGAAACCATATGATAATTGACTCTCTATGTCTTTTTAATCTTTTTTTAACTCCATGTCTGCTGATACATAACATATCCCCAGAACATATATGATGATTGAATAAATAGATTAATAAAAAGTAGAAATCTTGATTAATGAAAGTTCTTTCTGTCTTGATTTTTTAAAGATTTTTAAAAATATTTATTTATTAATGAGAGACAGAGAGAAAGAGGCAGAGATAGAGGGAGAAGCAGGCTCCCCAAGGAACAGGGAGCCCAATGTGGGACTTGATCCCAGAGCCCTGGGATCATGACCTGAGCCAAAGGCAGATGCTTAACCATCTGAGCCACTAAAGGACCCTAATGAAACTTACTTAAAATTGGAAAATATAGTATTATATGAATAGGAAATACTTATAGTGAGATAAATTTTCAGTTGCCTTTAGAAACTTAAGAATGATAAGTTTCCTGAATTATGGTTCTTAACAAAACCCACAAAAACAATATTTGCCATAGTCTACTCAAGCTATGCAAATGAAGTATAAAGAGAAATGGAATTGAGTTAGTATCTATCCAAAGATATTCCATACTTATGGTTTGGAAGAACCAATATTAAAATGTCCATACCACCCAAAGCAATCTACAGATATAAAGCAACCTCTGTCAAAATATCAACAAAATTTTTCACACAACTAGAACAAGTAATACTAAAATGTGTGTGGAACCACAAAAGCTGCTGAATAGCCAAAGCATTCTTGACAAAGAGGTATCTAATTCCAGATTTCAAGATCACTACAGAGCTGTAGTAATCAAAGCATTATGGTATTGGCACAAAAGTAGATATATAGATCAATGGAGCAGAATACAGAGCCCAGAAATAAACCCATGCATAAATGGTCCATTAATCTACAACAAAGGAGGTAAGAATGTACAATAGTGAAAAGACAGTCTCTTCAACAAATGTTGCTGTGAACCTGGATAACAGTATGGAAAAGAATAGAACTGGACCACTTTCTTGAACTATGCCCAAGAATTAACTAAAAATTGATTAGACCTAAATGAGACATAAACATAAACACAAAACATAAAATTTCTAGAAGAAAACATAGGTAGTAATTCCTTTGACATCAGCCATAGAAACATTTTTCTAGATATGCCTCCTCAGGCAAGGGGAACAAAAGCGAAGTCAACCTATGTAAATAAAGAGCTTTTTATTATAAAAAGCACAGCGAAATAAATCATTAACAAAATGACAAGGCAGCCTACTGATTGGGAGAAGATATTAGCAGATGATATATCTCATAGAGTTAATATCCAAAACATATAAAGAACTTATAAACTGAACACCAAACAAAACAAAACAAATTATCCAATTAAACAAAAAATGGGCAGAGAACCTGAATAGACATTTTCCCAAGACACACAAATGGCCAACAGACACATGAAAAGATGCTCAACATCACTAGTCACGGAATCGTAAAATGCAAACCACAGTGAGATATCACCTCACTCAAGTCAGAACATCTAGAATAAAAGACAAGACATAACAAGTGTTGGCAAGGATGTGATGAAAAGGAAACCACGCAGTTGGTGGAAGTGCAAATTGGTGCAGCTACTGTGGAAAACAGAGTGGAGGTTCTTCAAAAATTAAAAACAGAATTACTATATGGTTTAGCAATTCCTCTCCTGGGTATTTACCCAAAAAAAGCAAAAGCACTAACTCGAAAAGATATATGCACTGCTATGTCTATTGTAACCTTATTTATGACAGCAAAAATATGGAAACAACCCAGTTGTCCATCCACAGATGAATGGATGAAGATGTAGGGTTTATATATCTATATGGAAATTACTCAGACATATAAAGAATGAACTCTTGCCATTTGCAGCAACATGGATGAACCTAGAGGGTATAATGCTAGGTGAAATAAGTCAGACAGAGAAAGAAAAATACCATGATATTTCAGCTCATATGTGGACTTCAAGAAATAAAACAAATGAACAAAGGGAAAAAAGAGACAAACCAAAAATCAGGTTCTTAAAATACAGAGAACAAAGTGGTGGTTGCCAGAGGGGAGGTGGAGGGAAGGGATGGGTAAAATAGATAAAGGGACTTAAGAATACACTTAAAGTGGTGAGCTCTGAGTAATGTATAGAATATAAGAAGGGGGAGGAGAAAGAGAAAGAGGGAGGAAGGCAGTGAGAAGAAAGGTGGGAGGAAGGAAGGAAGAAAAAAAGAAAGAAAAGAAAAAGAGAAGGAAAAGAAAGAAAAGAAAAAGAAAAGAAAAAAAGAGATGGAAAAATGGAAGTGAGTTTGCCTAGTTTCCAGGTGCCAATCCAGTCTAACATAAAATAAAAACTTTTATAACTTTGTTCTTCTAGAGCTTATAAACATTTAACATTAAATGTAAGATCATCCAGAGAAGTATAGAAATTAATTTAAACTGACTTATTTTTGAAACTGTAGGTTTTTCTAGGATAATTCCAAGGATATCTTCACTCAATAGGCAGTACGTGATAGGTAATATTTTTATTTCTCTTATTTTTAATTCTTAGATTAAACCTGTGGATCAGGACATTTTCCAGAATATGGTGAAAAAGAGTATAGAAAAGATCTCATGAGAAGGTTAACTAGTCATGCAGGCAATATTTCTGTACCGCAGAAAATACATGTGTATTGTGAGTTATCCCTTGAATGCTGTTAACAGTAAAATATTAAAGATAATTTGGAGAAAGTCTGGTATTACTTTTGCAAAAACATTGTCTATTGTAAAATTTTTAAAATTCAGACACAAACTCAAGACATATTCATGGAAAAAAAGGGAAATCTTTTACTGCAAAACAAAACTTGTGCTGTTGCAATTAATATATCATTTTAAGAACTAGGCCATTGTTGATTTTAATTTAAAAAGTTCAGAATTGGAGTTATCTCTGTATCTCATTATTTGATGATATCCGATAGCTGAAAATCTAATAATTTTAAGTCTGATGCCTCTTCGCTGGGCAAAATAATTTTAATTTTTATAATCTTTTTCCTTAAAGTTTTGTTCAGAGTTCTTCATTTATTTCTTTGCCTTACTTTGTATCCTTCCCAGTTACTCTGAATTTTAGCATCTTTATCCTGGTTTTATTCTTTTGTTCCTCATAAAAAAAATCCTTTTAGGAATTTTTTATTTCTTAAGTCTTATAGTCAAGTTGTCTCCTGAGTTCCCACCCAGGAATTTTTATATATTTTTCTAATATGTTATAAGAGTACTTATCTAGATAAACCAATATAAATCCAGCACAATGTCAATGGCAGATCCCATTTATTGAAAACCTTCTATACTACATGTCTAATAATACTTCACAAAAGAATTTTCAATATATTTGTATTGCCAATTTTATGTTTGACAACTGTACTTTTTTAGTTTTTGAATTATAAAATAAAGTCTCACGTTTAGCCTTTTCAGTATAAGACTTTGAAGGCAGTATGGCACATGCATCAAAAAGTAGTCAGAGTAAAGGTACTATCAAATAAAAGCCAAGAAAATGGAACTTTCTCTCTCTTCAAATATATAAAACTGGTTGGACCATATCAGTGATCTGTCAAGGGTCTGCATTAATCACATAGTCTACATGACAATTAGAAATTTTTTTTTTTTTTTTTTTTTTTACCACTAGAAAAAATGTTATCCATTTCTATGACAAATATTGCCTGGATTCTTGGAATCTTTCTTTCTTTTTTTTTTTAAGATTTTATTTATTTATTTGAGAGAGAGAGAGAGAGAGAGAGAGCTATCACTGGGGTGGGGAGGATCAGAGGGAGAAGCAGACTTCTCGCTGAGCAAGGAGCCTGATGAAGGACTCGATCCTGGGACTCCAGGATCATGACCTGAGCCGAAGTCAGTCGCTTAACCCATTGAGCCACCCAAGTACCCCGGGATTCTTGGCATCTGGTATAGATTTAACATTAACAGTATATGACCCAACAAAATAATCTTCCCACAAACATATAAGACAGTATGTAAATAATTGAGTGGAAACAGAGGTAATGTGGTGAAATAATTTTCATCATCAACAAGCCTTATTTTATTCTATGCAAATAGGTTTAAAAAGTTAAGTTTTATGGTAAAGGATGTGATCACAGGACAAATAAGTATTCTGTAACTGGAGAGGACAAATGATGTTTAAAAGGACAGGTTGTTCTGCTGAGGAAGGTACAACAGGAAATGAGAGGACCTCTCTAAAGAAAGAAGAGAAAGATGAGACCTGGAAGCTAGCATGAAAGGGAAATTGCTATTTAAA
Source organism: Mellivora capensis (assembly GCA_004024625.1). Taxonomy (NCBI): domain Eukaryota; kingdom Metazoa; phylum Chordata; class Mammalia; order Carnivora; family Mustelidae; genus Mellivora; species Mellivora capensis. The sequence continues at coordinate 15,621 of PISX010000865.1, forward strand.
AAAAAAATGTTACTGCCACAGATTATTTATGTGGATCAGTAGCGTTATACTAGAAAACAATTCTTCTTTTTCTGCTTTGTTGAGACACCTAGGTGATAATACATTCTAGTAATTCTAAGTTTGGATCTCCTGCTAGTAACAATCACTAAATTTCTTATCTTGAAGGTGGAAGAGCAATGGCTGTGTAGCAACTTCTTACAGATAAATTTTGATGCAAAGCTCTCTTGAAGTCCTGGGAAGTATTGACCAAATTTAGTAGTGCTTGTCAAAGTGTACAGTGTGAATACATGGTTCTTAATCAAAGTTTAGGAATCCAAATGGCATTAGTTTGCTGAATTCTAGAGATAAACGAAGTTGAGTTAAGTAATGATAGGGAATATCATTTATTTTTTATTTTTTATTTTATTATTATTATTTTTTAAAGATTTTATTTATTTATTTGAGAGAGAGGCAGTGAGACAGCATGAGCGAGGAGAAAGTCAGAGGGAGAAGCAGACTCCCCATGGAGCTGGGAGCCCGATGCGGGACTCGATCCCAGGTCTCTGGGATTATGACCTGAGCCGAAGGCAGTCGTCCAACCAACTGAGCCACCCAGGCGTCCCGGGAATATCATTTAATGATATTAATAAAATTAAGTAAATATACAATGTGCCTCTCAGTTTCCAACTGAGCATATGTGTGTATACTCAGATCTGTGGGGAGTGCAGAAGTTTCATCTCTACAGTTCATGCCTGAGCCAGTGAGAATGTAGGAAGACAGTGTTTTTGAAATTCCTCTCCCATGGAGGGATGGAGCGTATATTATTAATATCCTGTTGAGTGATCTGCTCTAAATCCAGGGGTCAGTATGCCTGAGGTAAATTTGTGGGGTTAGGGCTAGAATAGAGTTTACTTCCCAAGTTTGTAGAGGAAGTGAGAATTAGAGAAATTAGTGTAAGAGAGAGATAAGTGGGTGATTATTCAAATTCTAGGAAGGGAAGTCTGATGACTGAACAAATTTGAAGGAACAGAAATGGATATTGGAAAAGCAGAGTTAGGAAGACAAGAATGAACCAGTAAAATGCCTGGTTAGAAGAGGTGCTCGTGCGTCTCTTTGGGGTCAGCTGCTCAGTGGCTCCGGTAGGGGCCACTGGAATAGGAATATTCAAGGCCAGCCACAAACTAGAAATTTGGTCCTAGTTACCAGTTCTTTTCTTTGGTTTATACACAAATAGAGCCCAATGAAATCCTTTTTCACTGGCTAGGGACATTATTTCCCATTTTGCAAGACCTCACACCCTCCACCCTCCACCCTCACACCCTACCTTTTCTACCCCTTTCCTTATATTCCTCTAGATTCCAATATCCTCTAGATATTGACTCTGTTTCCTGACAGCCTAGACATGACCTGTCATCACATTAAAGCAAATATATATATATATTTATACTTACTTGCTTTGTCAGTGAGTTTTGGCCTTTTTTTGTTTAAAAAATTAAATTCATGTGGAAAGGCATGTTGTATTTTTTCCTATCAAGTTAGGCACTTTTATGAAAAGCTTGCTCGTTTCTCACAAAGATCTAACCCAGGAACTATGAAATGATTAGTTTCTTTCCTTCTTCCAGCATAGTCTCACATGTTTAGAATGCTGTCCTTCTGAACTTAATCCTTGAATCTGAAAAGCAAACATCAAAGGTACTGTGAGCAAGTCATGCAGTAAACATGGATTTTCCCAATAGTTTGAATCTCACTGTGGTTAATATTATATTAAGTGTTAATTATATTTCAAACTGACGAGTTTTGTGTTTTGACTCCTCTTTTTACACCAGGTCATTTTAAAAATAGAAATTTAGAGATTTCTCCATAAGAGAAATGGAGTAACAGAGAAGTGATTACATTTTCCATAGCAATATTTAGTAGTCAAACCGGCTGAGCTTCCAAATGAGTTTGCTATAGGAACGGCAGGCGGAAATAAAAATAAAATAGGCTTCTCCACCCACAGAAAGAAAAAAAACAAAACAGAACCCAAGAAACCATCAAACAAAACCCAGAAATAATTTCAAGCGTGAGATTATCTTTTATTTTATTTTTTGTTAGTTATTTACTTTGCCTTCCGAAAATATTGCACAATCTATTAGCTTTTTCTCTTTGGATGTTGCAGGATACAAAATGTACTACAAACTTTTAAAAAGTAAACATTAATTCTCACAACAGAATCAGTGAGGACTTTTTAACCACATAACTTCATTGTTCAATATAGTTGCTTCAGAAATAATAAAATAAAATGAAAAAAAAGTTACAGAAAACAGGCCCCATTCAAACAGTCCATACACTCTACTAACTTATTATTTTGTGGTTAAACTAGAAAACATTTAATAGTGAGTGTTGGTTTATCCCTGTTGAATCAATAGCAGTAACCAGGACCAGGAGCTTTCCTTCTCAATGAGGTCTGACCTCCAGTGAGCTTTGGCTCAATGAAGCAGATGACCAGAGAGGGAGTATGACCCCCAGGTTTCAGTTCTGCTTTTGTCAGCAGCCCTGAAATTTTGGTTAGTCACTTCTTATTCCTGTTTTCTGTTTCTTTGCTTATTCAGTGACGTTATTAGGTTAGAACTGAGTGGGCGTCCTTCCATGTGATTATGAGTATTGTGTGATTTTATTCCACTGCCAAATAAAAGTGATCTTTGTAGTGTCTCTTTTTGTATACTTTATACTTCTTTTGCTCTCATCAGTATGCTCAGTTAACAGCTAGCCATGTAACATTTTCCAAATTGAGTTCCCAGTCACAGCAGACCATAAATAAAGTAATTGAGCGATAGAAATAAAAAATACAATATAGGCAAGTGTTAATAGAGAATGAAATTATGATAGACAAAGAGATATACAACTTGTACTTTACTCAACACTGAACAAACTTTGTAAGAGTACTGTATTGTATTTCATTTCAGTCTCCCTGTTTTAAATAAAGATACAGAGAAGCTGAATTTGGTTTAAGAGAAAAACAGTAAAATTGATTAAACCTTGTAGAATGTGATGGAAAGGTCTAAAGAAGGAAGGGGAGAGGTGAATTAATAGCTGTGATGTGGGTACTGATCCTTGAGATCCTATCTCCATAGATAGCTGTCCTATAACTGTGAAAACAAAGCAGGATTCAACTCCTGAAGGAAAAAGCTGGTTCCTTGACTTTGAATTTGCTACTTTGGGACAAGACTCAGAAACTGCTCTCTCTGATAGTGTTACAAAATGTTATAGCCGCTTGTCTGCCTGAGATTTTTATATGTATTCTTCCATACTCTAGTCAGAGACTTTCTGATGTCTCGTTCAACTTAGAGATGAGTATGAAAGGATAATAAATGTGTTGATAAATGCTTTTTCTTTTCCTTTGCTTTCTTTCTTTCTTTTTTTTTTTTTTTTGCTTTTTCTTATTTGTAAAGTGATAGGAAGAAACTAACTTATTTGGTTCACTATGATCTTTGAATGTTGGGACGTTGAAGGTAAATCTCAGCTTAATATTGGATTATAGAAATAATTCTAGGAAAATCTATTTTAGTTTAGGAAAAATCTATTCTAGTTTAAGAAATCAGGTTTTTCCTCCTTTCTCTTTTAAAATGTAAAATGGGTATATTTTGAATTTAGTCATTGGATTCCAGATGGTTCTAACCACACTGTGGGTCTTTTGTTCTTGAGGGCTCAAAGTCCAGAAACTTTACAGTCAAGATTTACAGATTATAAATTAAATGATTGTATTAAGGATTTTGTGAAAGAAAAGAGGAAGAATGAATAACTGAAATAAATTACTTAAGTGCACAATTTCCTTATCTGTTAATTTCCTTATCTTTATCTTATCTGTAAAATGGAAAGAGTAACACTAATTATAGCAGAGATTTGTTGAAAGAACTAAGTGAGGTAATCTTCGTAAAGTGATTAGCAAAATGAATGGTACAGGCTTTGAAACTGTTAACTGTTATTATTATTGCCATTATTGTCAACATCTTATACTGAATTTTTAAAAATTATTTTATTTATTTATTTGACAGACAGAGATCACAAGTAGGCAGAGAGGCAGGCAGAGAGAGAGGAGGAAGAAGGCGCCCCACGGACCAGAGAGCTGATGTGGGGCTCGATCCCAGGACCCTGGGATCACGACCAGAGCCGAAGGCAGAGGCTTTAACCCACTGAGCCATCCAGGCACCCCCTGAATTTTTTTTTAAAGATTTTATTTATTTATCTGAGAGAGAGAGAGAGAGCTCACAAGCAGAGGGGAGAGGGAGATGCAGACCCCCAGCCGAGCAGGGATTCCGGTGTGGGGCTCACTCCCAGGGTCCCAGAAACATGATCCCAGCCAAAGGCAGATGCCTAACAGGCTGAGCCTGTTAGGTGCCCCTACACCGAACATTTTAATATACTGTATCTTCCAAGAGAAAGCTCAAATATGACACATTTAATTTAAGTATAATAGAAAAGAGGAAAAAAATTACCATGTAAAGTGGAAAACTATCCCACTACAGTTTTCTCTGTTCTTCTTTATTAAAAATATAAGGTGGATGGGGCACCTGGGTAGCTCCATCAATTGAGCTTCCATTTTTTATTTCGGCTCAGGTCGTGGGGTGGAGCCCCGTCTCCTTGAGATTCTCTCTCTCTCCTTCTCTCTCTCTCTCACTCAAATAAACGTGTACTTAAAGATTTTATTTATTTATAGGGTTGAATAGCAAGAAGAAAGGGGTGGCAGGACAATATATATGGTGTGCTTATTTGCATGAAAATGTATTTAAACAGGCATAATCATTTAACATGCTTGTTTATACATTGATACTTTCTCCTGAAAAATATACAAGAAGCTTTAAATGGCTGTGAAAGGAGAGAGTGGGGATAGGAAATAGAAGGGAAACCTTTTTTTAAAAACTACATACTCTTTTTTAACTAGATCATTGTTCCTGTGCTGTGACTGTAATGTGCAGATTATTTTTAAATGAACTACTGGGGGGAAGCTAATTGTAACAATGATGCTATTGCAAGAATGTTGAAGAGATACACTTCCCGAGTAGTGACTTATTTGAATCAAGAAATGAGGACATTTAATTACATATAGTGCTATCCATGATTATGAAATTTTAGAATACCAATTATACTCATTTTCATATGTTTCTTGCTTCTCTTTCCCTTCCTTTGGCACATGAAAGTTTTCTGATTTATTATAGTAAGCCTACGAACATACTGGAATTAAAATGACCCTTCATGTTTATTAGCATTTAAAGAAATATCCACTTTTAAGTTTAAATCACATTTAAGATGAGATTGCAGAGTTTGCTTACTGACTGGTGTTTTGAAGTGATTTGCAGATGTAAAATTGTAAGCCTATTTGATGACTTGTGAAAGATAGCTCAAACATATCGTTAACAGATTTACACCTGTGATGACAAGCAAGTAAGTATGGGAAGAAAACTTACACAATGAAAGGAATTTAAATTTTGTATCAGTAATAATTTTTTAATACAAAGGTTATTGAACTGTGTTTAATGGAGTGGATTATTTTAGCAGCTGGTGGCATAGTAGTCCCAGAGAAATGTTTCTCAGTGATGAAGCCATGATCAAATTTATTTGTGAAATGGTATATACTTACACATGCTCTTGGAATTCACAATACAAATAGGCTTTGCTTATTCCTGATGTGAAGAAATTTGTTTAACATTGTTTAATCTGATGTTTCATTAGAGACACTTTGGGAACCAGTATGTAGGAAACATTACTGTAGTCATGTCTACAAATAAAATATATTATATTAATATATTACATAAATGAAACATATTATCCAGATTTGGGATTATTTAAATTCTGGAATCTTCTAGAACTGTATTTCTGCATTATAAATAAAAATACAATAGAGAGGAACAAAACGAAAGAAACTTACTGTTCATTTCTATGAAAATGCATGTAAGATTTCTTCATGATTTGGAATTTATTCATCCAAATTTTTAATTTTATGCTTACCTAAATATGGGTAATTTTAAATTTGAGGACGTAGCCAATAATAATTGTATTATTAAAAGACAATAATTATATTATTATTTTTTGCCTGGTGAATTGAATACTTCACACCCCATAAGTGGATGCTAGAGGCCTGAAGAGATTTTTTTTTTTTTAATTTATTTATTTGTCAGAAAGAGAGAGGGAGCACAGGCAGATAGAATGGCAGGCAGAGGCAGAGGGACAAGCAGGCTCCCTGCCGAGCAAGGAGCCCGGGTGTGGGACTCGATCCCAGGACGCTGGGATCATGACCTGGGCCGAAGGCAGCCGCTTAACCAACTGAGCCACCCAGGCGTCCCCTTGAAGAGATTTTTAGGATATAACCTAACTACACAGAATATAGAAAACTTGCTGGCCAAACTATTGTTCTCAATCATAGAATGTTTCAAAGCACAGATATCTATAAGTAAAATATTTTTGTTATTCTAATTTAAGGATTGTTCAGAGAAGTAGAATAATATTAGATCTTATCTTTTCATTAGAGTTGCAGTGGAGGAATTTGTCAGAGTTAAGTTCTGTGAGATAGACTTAACTCTAGAAATCTTTGCAACATCAAGGCTGATTCTTTTTAAGTATAGATTCATAAAAAAACATGTTAAAAAGACACCCCTTGGCCACAGTCTACCTGTAACTGTTACCTCTGGCATTTTTCAGATCACTCATGATTCTTTTAGATTCTGACAGTCCAAGTGATGGTGTCTTACTTTTAGATTGTATTCTGGCAATAGGAGTCTAAATTGTTCTGATTTTTAGGTCCTCTTTTGTATCTGAGATTTAGTTTACAGCTAGTAGAGGGCTAATTTAAAGGAGATTAGGCTTTGAAAAATATGTAAACATGTTTTAAAAGAAATGACTAAAAGAATAAAATACTATAATTAATACAAGGAGTGAAAGTTTTATTGTTTTGTTGTTTGTTTTAAATTTAAAACACCTGCTTGTAAGTAAGCAACAATTCCAGAGTATTTAAATTGACCTCACTGTCAAGCTTTGAAGCCAGGCCTATTTAAGTAAAAGTACTCTAAATTTATGAGCTGGGATGAATAGTTTATGAAGGGCACTATGAATCCCCTCAAATTGCAGTAGTAATCCTGCAGCTCGAGGAGCAAACAAAACAGCTTTGTGTGTTTTCACAGTATAGTTCTAGTCCATTTCCCCAGGAATGCCCCATCAGTATCTAGGGTATCATGACATTTCACTAAGTGTGGTAAGAGCATGTAAAACACTTAAAACTGAAAAGAATTAAATGTAATCCTTAGATAATTGAACCCACTAATATGTACAGAATAGTTTGGGACTGTAGGTTGATTGGGTTTAGTTCTTTTACTTCTCATATGTGTGCCCATAGCACTTGACTCATTACCTATGTCTGTGTGTATCTGAGATGTCAGGACCTAACTGGATGTGTGAGAAAGGGGAAACGCTGACATTTTGAAACATTTTTGGTTTCTTGTTGCAGATACACACAGTCATGGTCAGAAAGCCACTGCTCTCGCTCACAGATGGCCTAGGCTTTTCTAAGTCCCTGATTCCATCTTCAAGAACATTTTCTGCTTCTTTGCTGCCATTTGCATTTACTAAGGCCTCAGAGATTTTCTTTGACTCCTTCAACCTAGGCAGACTTCGGAAAACTGACTTTTGTCCCAGAGGATTTTTAGAAAATTATCCGTTTTTTTCCATTTGTTCTTAACTCTAGAGAGCAAGCGGATGGTTACCAGAAGGGAGGTGGGTGGGGGATGGGTTAGAGAGGGGATGGGGATGAAGGAGCGCACTTGTGATGATGAGCCCTGGGTGAGGTATGGAAAGGCTGAATCACTATTTTGTACTCCTGAAACTAATGTTACACTGTATGTTAACTAATTGGAATTTAAATAAAAACTTGAAAAAAAAAGTTGTCACTGTTTTTAAGAAAATGCAAGACATTAAAAAATGTATTCCACAAAGTACTCCTGAAAATTATTTTTCTTATTTCATAGTTACATTGAGTATACGTAAACTATGCAGCTCTGTGGCCTCCTGGAACTCATGCATTTATTGCCGTGAGCCTTTATTTAGTCTGGGAAATGATTTATTTATTTATTTTTTCATTTTAAGATTAACTGCAGCCATATAGAAAATGTGGCAAGCCAATGACTACAGTTTGGAAAATAATTTAATAATTCAGCTTGCAGAGATTGCCTTTGCTTTTTTTGAATTCATCATAGCGGGCTGGTAAAGTTTTGGTCTTTGTAGTTATCCTTTCCATTAATGTGGAAAATACATTTTATAATTGGTGAAACAAATGCAGAGTAGGTAATAATGATCATGGTTTATATAGAGTTTTTCATAATATTATAATTGGAAGCATATTAAATAAAGTATGTATCACATGCCACAAATATTAAACCCAAAGCTTATACTTTTATCAAGTGACCTTCCTCCCAGCTTGTTGACAAAGGATTTGTGCTCTTAAAAAATTGTAATGATTACTCTGGCCCCTTTATATTTTGCATTAAAAAATATGGTTGGTAATCACAAGGAAGTACAATTTTATGTTTTAGGTGGAACAGTATTCAGTGGACCTTTTTTAGAATGATGTTCCATACATTGTCATCCTAATCCTATATAGTATAATAAATACCTAGAAATTTTTGTCCTTGGAGAATATACAGAAATAGAGAAATCCAAAGCAACAGTTAGGCTCCCACTTCTCACATGTAGATATACTTTCTTACCGAATTGTTCTCTGTGTATGCGAACAGGATACATTTTTTCTATATGATTTCAAGTGACTTTTCCCTATTAGCTTTCTATCTAGATTATTTCCCCTGAAATATGCTTTTCTCTTACCAAGTTAAAAGCAAAAACTAGATATGACCCATGATTTTGGTACCTGTATTATTTAGGATATTTTATTCCAGTGACATTCAGGATCTAGTCTAAGGATCTAGCCTAAGCAAAAAGGAGGAATTTATAATATATATTTTATATAATATAACTTATTGAATAATATATTTATATAGTGATATTTTATATAGTAATATATTTTTATAATGTATTTTATAATATAATATAGTCGCTATAACCTTGTGAGGTGATATAGCTAGAATTCAGGATTTGGGAACTAATTAGCATCAAGGGCGTGAATGCTGCCAGTTCTATATCTTATTTCTTAGTTCTTTCTTTTTATATGCCTTCTGTCTTTCTGTAGACTGTTGTATTTTGATTATAATGTCATACGGTGGTCTATAGCTTTCGAATTTAGTTTTCTTCCACTAGTAAACTATCATGGTTTGCCTTGTTTTGATTTCAAATTTGCATAGAAAAAATTCTGATTGGCTCAGTTTGGGTCAGGGACTGACTTAGGACTAATCAACTACAATTAATTGTAGAAGGGGAAGTTGGCAGATTTCTGGGCAGTTTCCGGAACACTGAGGTTGTGGTAACAGAAGGGACTAGGCAGGCAAGATAACATGTGCTTACTATAGCACTTTTTATTTTCTTATTTTTTTATTTTATATTTTTAAATTTATTTATTTGACAGAGATCACAAGTAGGCAGAGAAGCAGGCAGAGAGAGAGGAGGAAGCAGGCTCCCTGCTGAACAGAGAGCCCGATGTGGGGCTCGATCCCAGGACCCTAAGATCATGACCTGAGCTGAAGGCGGAGGCTTTAATCCACTGAGCCACTCACGCGCCCCAGCACTTTTTAATTTAACTTAGTTAACTTAAAATTTATTGGATGTCTACTATAAGCAAGCCATTGCATATAGCTATTATGCTGGATAAAGATGAGTAGGATATAGTATTTGTATTCAAAAAGGTAGGAGGACTTAGCTGCTGCACAGGTCATTGAAGTATGGTGCAGAAAGAGAATGGGATTTGGTGATGATCATAGGGAGAGAAATAGGAGGTTAAGAAGATAAGAAGTTTGATCCTCGAAGATTTTTGGAAGAAGAGATCTAAATATTCTTGGGGCCCAACAGAAAAAAGGAGCAAGCCAAAGGGGCAGAACTAAACTTGGAAACAAATGGGGATTGATTGAGTAAAGTGTTAAAGTTGGAGGAAATGGAGGAACCAAGAAATGGAAGACTGCTTAGGAGTTTGTTGGGCTGCTTCTTCAAAGATGAAATCAAACAATGGATAAAGGCATTAGTAACAGTTGAGTCATTAAGTAGAGTTGTTGTGGACTTAATAAAGTTTTGGACATTGGTCACCAATATCTATTACCTAGAACATGAAATATCATGGAATCATATTTTCCTACTGCCTGGTCCTCTATTTCTTTGGTTCTTTTCCCCTGTTCTTGATGCTCATGCTGTCAGCGATTGTTGGCATGGTTAACCCTATACATGACATCCAGGAAAATAGATGGTCTCCTTATGGGTTACCATTTCTTTCCAAAGATCAGGGCTTCTGCATTCCTTTCTTAGCCATTCTCTTGTTACATGTTAGCATGTGAAATACTATTTATAAAAAGGATATGCATATCATTGGGTGCATTAAAGTGTTTGTTAACTTTCTGTTTGTTGGCTTTCAGACAATTTTTAGCTCATGGTGACAGGCTTCCTATTGAAGATGAATTAAATTAATTTTTTAAAGTAACATTTTCTGGTGAGGCTTTATCAAACGGTACGTTAGAGTTCAAATGTATTACTTTGCCCAATTTCTCATTTTTCTACTAACGTTTATAATTCAAACAAAAAGTATAATAAAAGCATGTCTTTGAAAATTGTACTTTGAGGAATGATGATGGCCATGACTCTTCCCTTGAGATCCATAAATTTTCGTTTTGGCATTGTTCCCTTAGTTAACTGGCAATATAAGTTTACATTTACAGATACAAATCCTATTATTTTTTTCAAGTTTTTTCATTTTCTATAAACAATGATTTTGAAAAATAAAACATATCTTTTATACACATATATATATGAATTTACCCATACATAAATTTAAAACTACTACGTAATGATTTTCACAATACCTTTTTAAAGAATATTTTGTTTTTCAAATCAACTGACTCTAAATTTGAGTAAGAATTCACCCATTTTAATGAAGCCTTTAAAAAAGTTTAATTTGTGTTATATAAATAAAATTATTTGCCAGCACTAAAAATACCAACATTTTTTTAAGAAAAAAAATTCTTCTTAATTAATTCATTCAACAAGTATTTATTATTTTGGGTTAGCTATTGGACTAGGCTGGGTGCTGGGGTTACAGCAGTGAACACAGTATGGTCCCATGAACATTCATGTAAATGGAATGGTGGTTCTGGAACTTGGACACACGTTAGAATCACCTGGAGAGCTTGCTAAAATGTAAATTGTTGGGCCCAACCCTTAGAGTTTCCAATTCAGTATTTTTGATGGGGGCTCTCAAATTTTCATTTCTAACAAGTTCCCATATGTTTCTGATGCTCCTGGTGTTGGAACCACACTTTGAGAACAGCTGTGCTAGAGCAAGGCAATGCTATCTGTCCACCAGCCTACCCTCTGCCCACCCATGCCTACTGCAGGCCTCCCCTCTGCCCACCCATGCCCACTGCAGGACCCCCTTTGTACTTAACTTCCAGCAATAAAAATGTTTTCTATAAATCCTATTTGGTGTGGGGATAGTGCACAAATTATGTAGGTGCTTATCAGATTATCAAGAAATTTACAAGGTCAGATAGATGTAACTTTCAAAGACAAAGCTACCTTGTTTATCCCAAAGTATAAAAATGTATAATCAGCATATGGCCTGATTTCTAATTTAATCATCACTTTATTTCAACATAAAGCTTTTCTTTCTGATCTTTTGGTAACCGTCCAGTTTTCCATAGTCTTTTAAAAGTGATGGCCAGCGGTTCATTTATTGCAATAATTAAGATGGATAGCAGCATGCCAGCTGGAATGACTACACTTGTGTTTGTTGTATAAATTATTTTCCTAGCATGAAAGCCTCTTTTATGGTTCTTCATTTGGTCATATCTTTTGTACCCTAAACCATTAAACATAGCATGTTTTGAAGAGGTATTTATAAAGAAGCTGGTAATATTTACCAATTTTTAATCACTGTTAATTCATGTCTGCATTTTTCTTAATACTGGAGATTGCCTTTCACTTTGTTTCTCCTGCCAAGAGCAGCGGAAAGGCCTTCTAGCCTTCATACCACCCCCCCCCTTTTTTTTACTACCTTTACACTTCTTTTATTTTGTTCTGATTCTCAACCCTTTCCCTTGTGAATTTTAAGTAACTTTGGGCAGTTCACCCAAAGTACGTAGAAACACAGCTTCCAATGTGAATTTCTTACAAGGCATATTGAAATGCCCTTAAAACACAGATAGCAGTAGACTTTTATCATTTAAAAAAACGCTACTTGAGTTTGATGGTCTTTTCCATTACAAAAATAAATGCATCTTCGAGTCAACAGAAATTGTTCAGATAAAGTTTGGACACTGGTCGCCTTATTTCTGTATCTGTCATAGTACCTAATACATTTCAGTATGTATTTGCTGACCTATTTTCATTCTGTGCATTTTAACTTCAAAGGAAATTGGATGTCTGTTATCATTCTGCGACTTAGGATAGTCATTGTTACTATATTTACAATATTCATCTTCACTTTTAAACTATGAATTTGAAAAGATAAATAAAAATAATGCTATGTCTAAATATTAATTTAGTAATTATCCATATGCCAAATAACTAGTTAAAATAATTTAGAGTAGCTAACAAGAAATACTTAGTTGTAGTAAGTATATATTATTGTGTATATATACACATATTAGACCTAAGTAGATTTATGTCTTGCAACTCTTTAAATGTCCTTATCAGATTTCAGTATAAAGAAAGACAGTGGAATGAAATAAACGAAAGACTGTACTTGGTTATTGTCATTAATATTAATTGCTTTATCTTATAACTATCTCTGTACTTTTGGTCCATTCTTGCAGGTTAGATTTTTCTGACCACCCAAACCATGAAAATTTGCCTTCCTTAAAAAAAATCTGAAAGAGCTGGTCAGTTCACACAAAGACAACAAGGGTCAGTCTGTTTGGAAAACTTTGGCTTTCTTTCAGCAGAGTTGCCATTGGTCTAAGAATACAGAGTATTCTTACTTACTGGTGAAAACTAACTTGTTTAGCAGACAGGCTGTATCCCTTTATGTAAACACTGTTTTTTAAAGGTAGCAAACATTGTCCTAAATCCCTTTACCTCATCTCCTACTACCTTCACTTGCTTTTTTTACTGACTTATCAGTATCTTTATTCTTATTCTTATATCAAATCTGTCATGTTGTCTTTACTCCTGTTTTCAGTTAATTCAACTTAAAAGCATAATAGCTAAAAGGAGTAACTGCATTGTTTTGTGAAGGCTGATAAAGTTAACTTAGGTATATATAAAAGGATAAGGAAAATGAAAAAGTAAATATCTCTCTTTTGGATCATTAGTGAGAAGAGAAGTGTTTTCCTTACAGAATGTCTATAGATACCTGAAATCTTCTAATTTGCTGTTGGTAAAATAGATATTTTATTATTAGGTTTTGGAAACTTATTTTTGACATCTGCTCTAAATGTTGTTTAATTTGTAAATAATAAACAGAAACAAAGGATAGTCATTGTGGCACTATTTTTTTTTTAATTTAAGATAAAAATATTTAATGTTACTCATTAAATAGTGGTGAGGGAGAACATTTTGGTAATAGACTATTCAAGCATATCTCTTTTTTTTTCTTAGCTTAATTTAGATATAACTGATATGTAACCTTATAAATTGCAAAATGATTACCACCGTAACATTAGCTATACCATCTCTATCCTGTCACATAGTTACCATTTCTTTTTTATTATGATGATATTTGAAGTCTACTCTTGACAATATTCAAGTATGTAATACAGTATTATTAGCTAGAATCGCTGTACATTAGATCCCAAACTTGTTCATTTTAAAACTGGAAGTTTGGAGGTGCCTGGGTGGCTCAGTCTTTAAGTCTCTGCCTTTGGCTCAGTCCTGATCCCAGGATCCTGGGATCCAGCCCCGCCTCAGGCTCCCTCCTCGGCAGGAGGCCTGCTTTCTCCCTGTCCTACTCCCCCTGCTTGTGTTCTCTCTCTCGCTATGTCTCTCTCTGTCAAATAAAGAAATAAAATTTTTAAAAAAATAAATAAAACTGGAAGTTTATACCCTTTGATCAACATCTCCCCTTTTCCTCTACCCTCAGCTTTGGGCAACTACCACTCTACTCCCTGTTCCTCTGAGTTTGTCTTTTTAAAATTCCACATACAAGTGATACTATTCAGTATTTGTCTTTCTCAGTCTAACTTATTTGAGTTAGCATAACACCCTCCAGGCCCATCCATGTTGTCACAGATGGCAGGATTTCGATGGTTGGGTAATAATCCATTGTGTATATATACACACACATTACATCTTCTTTATCTAATTCATTCATTGACAGACACTTATATGACAAAATGTCTATCTAGAATTGGCGTATTTTAAGACAGAATTTTCCACTGAGTATAAGTGAAATCACTAGATTATCTAAGAGAAGTTGTCTTACTTACTTTTCATATCTTGGCTATTGTGAATAATGCTACAGTAAAGAGAGGGGTGGCAGTTATCTTTTTGAAATCCTGTTTTCATTTTCTTGGATATATACCCAGAAGTGAGATTGCTGGATCATATAGTAGTTCTATTTTTAATTTTTTGAGGATTGTCCATACTGTTTTTCATAGTTGCTATACCCACCCAGTGTGGTGTATCCCTTGCATTTGTATTTTCTGTAATTTGATAGATTCAGAAAAGTAATACAATGATAATAAGAATGTTTAATGTTTTCAGTCACAGCTTCAGAGATGAATAGTAAAATGCCCTCAGACGTTTGATATAGAGAAAGAAGTCTTACTAGACAGAGTTGAAGAAATACTCAAATGAAAGATTTTTCTGAAGACAGGATGGCGGTAGGCAGTGGAGGTAGGCAGTGGAGGTAGTGATGGGATTTGTTGGGTGAGCAAGAAGAGAACAGAAACTTGCTCAGAGACTGAGCTCTGGGATTAAATTCCTGCCCATTCATCAGCTAGCCATGTGCTTTTGAGAAAGTTACTTCAGCCTTAGATCCCTTTATTCCCATCTCTAAAATGAGGAAGGTAATACCATTTTATGATGTTATTTGGTTCATTAATTTTTTTAAATGTGTGTTAAAGCATTTTATACATGCATTGGGCACTCATTAATGAGAGCTCTTATTAAAGGCTCTTATTATTAAAGAAAAGAGAGCAAACTACCATGAAGGAAAAAGGAACAGTCTCTGAACTGTCAGAATTTTACAGCCCATGTAAGATGTTTCCCATGGAAGTAGAACCTTAATCAGAGTGTAATGAAGAATTGCTGTAAGCATGGGTGTTTACTGGCTTCACAAGGAAGTCCCACATCCTACTCCTTGGTGAGTCCCTTTTGTGTTGAATAGAGATGACTGGAAATAGACATTAAATGGCAAATTGAGATATGAGTCATCTCTCTGTAATTTGTACCTAGTATTTGATGGAGTGCCACTGAGACTTGTGAACCTTGCTGACTTCTGCATACAGCTACCTGGGAAGCTCCTTCAGGGATGACAGGAGCAGCAGAGGAGAGGAGCAGGACAGAATTTTCAGGGGAAGATAATATTCAAATACCTTTGTCATTAGAAATATGCTTTGCTTCCAGTACATTCGTGGTGGCTACCAATACGGTTGTTTGTTCATTCATTTTTCGGTAAGTTTTTATCAAGGGTTCATTATGTTATTCATAAGGAGCTACACCTGGAAATACAATGATAACCAAGACAGTTATAGTCCCTGCTTTCAACAAACTTATAATGTGTCTAAAAAATTTTATAAAATAATCATCCCAACTCTTTCAGAGTGTATTCTGCATCCTAGGTAGAAGAAATTATGTAAAGTTGCCACTCCCTTCTTATAACCCTTTCCACGACCACTGCCTTTCTCATTATTAGATAGGACCAGGTGACTTAGGTGTTCTGAAACAAAGTAAATGCCTTTAGATCAGTGGTTTTCAAGACGGCACTTTGAGAGTTTAAAAAAAATACCAATACCTGAGTCTCACCAAAGACAATTAAATAAGAATCCTGAGGCCTACAGTCCAGGCATCAGTATTTAAAAAAAAAAAAGTTTGGAATAGATTCTAATGGGTAGCCATGATTGAAAACCACTTTTTTTTTTTTTAAGACTTTATGTATTTATTTGAGAGAGAGAGCGTGAGTGAGAGAGCACAACCAGGGGGAGGAGCAGAGGAAGAGGGAGAGAGGTTTCCCCGCTGAGCAGGGAGCCCCACGCAGAGCTTGATCCCAGGACCCTACACTATGACCTGAGCTTTGGTGGACACTTAACCAACTGAACCACCCACGGGCCCTAGGAACAACTTCTTGAGAGAGAAAAATGGAAAAGAGAAACAGCAACAACTATATAATTCTGGAATAGTGAATAATGACAAACACGAAGATGATAAAAATAATACTTCTGAAACTTTGCCAAATTTCCCTCTTATATAGAAAAAAAGTAAAACAACTTACTCTTAGATAATCTAGTGATTTCATTTATACTCAGTGGAAATTTCTGTCAGGAAATGTGTCATACCAGGCATTTCCTATCTATCCAGTAAGTGGGTGATTGTGCCATACTTGGCCAACAAGAGCCATATGATAACAATGGATTTAGGCCAGACTGATCCATATATTTAAGATAATAATACCTATATGAATTTGAATTTGGCACTTGTAACTTTAAACTACCGGCTTTGTTTGATCCTCAGAGTCACCTTTGATGTTGTAACAGGGCCCCCTGAACAGCAGTACCATTTGCAGTTTCCGTCTCCAAGGTCACCAGGCTGGGTCACTCAGAATTAGCACAATGGAAAAGGCACACTGAACAGGCTGCATTAGAAATTACAAAGGCGGGATGCCTGGGTGGCTCAGTGGATTAAGCTCCTGCCTTCGGCTGGGGTCATGATCCCAGGGTCGTGGAATTGAGCCCCGCATCAGGCTCTTTCCTTGGCAGGGAGCCTGCTTCTCTCTCTGCCTCTGCCTGCTTGTGCACTCACTCTTTCTCTCACAAATAAATAAATAAAATCTTAAAAAAAAAAAGAAATTACAAAGGCAAGTTGTCTTAAGCTGGAGGAAAGGAGGTAGTGTCTGCTGTGATGAACACCATAAAATCCATCAGAGACTCACTTCAGAGCCAATCAAGGCAGAAGAATTAATGTTTATTTCTCCTTTGTGCATGTATGTGTGTGTTTGTATGGTGTGTATGTGTGTGTGTACCCCAGTATTGTTTGTTCCTTCATGGAAATAGGCTTTACTAACTTGGTTTCTGGTCCACTGTTGGTTTATTTGTAAATCCGAATGCTAACTCATTTATTCTGTTTACCTTCCTGAGGCAGGCAGGCTTCAATTCACTTAACAGCATGCTAGCGACTCAGAGAGTGTGAAATCTAATCACATTTTGACCCATCCTTAAATTGCTTCATACCCACGCTTAAGACTTTTCATCTGTGAAAAAATGTTTGATGATGCCATACTCCCCCATGGGGATTTGTTTGAGGAATAAATATTAAAATGATTGTGGGACGCTTTGAAAATACAAATTGTTATGAAAAAATAAATTATTTTCATATTTTTCTTTGACATCAACTTACAGAGAAAAACAATATTTCCCATTATAGGCCTTTTTAGAGTAATTTAATATTTGGTTTCTCTTTATAATTTCCCATGTACTTGCATACAATACTTCTAAACCATTAATGGAGTTGGTAAACATCATATAATATTGAAGGATATTTCTATTAGGCAAACTTTCAATTATTCATGTTAATGGAAGAATGTTAATGCAGCTCTTACAAAATGACAGGCTGTCACAAAGATCTCAGGAAGGATGAAGGGCCAGAAACCCTTAGAGGCCCTAATTTGTATAAATTTGTTGGACTGCCTTTGTCAACTGTGGGTAATCATTATATTAGAGGTCTTATGATCTGGGAGAACCCTGCTCAACTGGGCAATCAAGGGGAGCTGGGAATTGGGAAGAGGTGATCCCCAACCCTTCAAGGCATTCCAGTTCACTCTGAATGCCCCACTTGGTAGAAGCAGCTCATCATCAGGGTGTAATAACAGTAAGGAGAGGAATCAGAGATGTAATAGTAGTAATAGTAATAGTAGTGGTACTAATAGTAGCAGTAGTAAAGGTAGTAGTAGCAGCAGCAGCAGTAACTGGAGCAGTAAGAATAGTATCAGTGGCAACAGGAGAAATAGCTAAGATATATTAACTATTTATTGACTTCTATGTGCCAGGCATGGTTCTAAGCTCTGTACACATTCTAACTCATTTAATTCTCACAATAGTCCATATAACATGGGCTGTTCCCATTTTGTGGGACATTATGCACGAGAACATTATTCATCAAACACAGCAAAGGGCTAAAGGGAAAATTGGTACGCATTGTTCCAAGTTTAGAGATGCTGGTTGGTCAGCATCTCTAAAGGACTCCTTAGCGATGCTGCCTTTAAGGCAGCAGAAGTTCTCAGGTGAGTCAGAGTATGTGGCGTAAACAGCTTCTGATGTTAAAGAGCAGAACATTTTAGAAAGCTCTATAGTCCTCTGTGTTTGGGGGTGTCATAATCTAGGAGAGAAATATTACCTAAAAGGTAGGAGTAAAACATGTTACCTTGAAAACGAAAGGTGTTAAGAAATGACTTAATCACACATGAAAACTTATATTGTAAACAGGATCAAAGGGTAAAAATTTCATAGTGGCAAGGGCGTTTCATGAGCTGAAACAGATTGCTGAAAGAGGAAATGGAATCTCTTCCCCAGAAATATTTAATATCAGGACTAATGCCATCAGTATAGGATAATATGAATAAAATTTGGAGAAAGAAGGGATGAACCTCTAGAGTCCTTTCAGACTTATGATTTTATAAAGTAATTCGTAAATTTTTAATGTCTTGGAATAATATTCATAATGGAAGAAAGAGATCCATGTGTCCAAATAATTAGAACTTCAGTTTTTTTCAGCATTCTACCTTAACAACATTAAAGACTGTGGCAGAAGAAAATAATGTGAAGGTCACAAACCATTAGAAATAAATGTGCTTTATTCTCATTGTGAACTCCTATGGGAGATATGTTTGAATTGTATAATTATAGTTAATATGAAATGTAATCCTCAAAGTTAAAACCAACAAGTCTTTTCCACAGTAACACTATTAGAGGTAAAACAAAGTAGAGTGATTTTGAACTTAAAATCATGAAATTAGTGATCAATAAGCACCCGTTTTCATACAAGCTATTAATCTTATACTTTTATGTTTGGGAAATAGCGAACTTCAATTTAAAATTATATTTTTTAGGGCGCCTGGGTGGCTCAGTTGGTTGAACAACTGCCTTCGGCTCAGGTCATGATCCCGGACTTCCAGGATCGAGTCCCGCATCGGGCTCCCAGCTCCTTGGGCAGTCTGTTTCTCCCTCTGACCTTCTCCTCTCTCATGCTCTCTCTCTCACTTATTCTCCCTCAAATAAATAAATAAAATCTTAAAAAAAAATAAAATAAAATTATATATTTTAAAATGCCATATTATTTCCTTTACACATGAGATGACTTACAATCTTTTTTTTTTCAAAGATTTTGTTTATTTATTTGTTAGAGAGAGAGAGAGAGAGAGAGAGAGCGAGCACAGGCAGACACAGGCAGAGGGAGAAGCAGGCTCCCTGTTGAGCAAGGAGCCCGATGTGGGACTCGATCCCAGGACTCTGGGATCATGACCTGAGCCGAAGGCAGCTGCTTAACCAACTGAGTCACCCAGGCGTCCCAAGATGACTTACAATCTTAAGTGCTATGTTCTTTCGATGAAAAATGACTTAGATATTGTACCAGAAATCAACATGAGCAGAAAACAAATGATGATTTTGTTTAGCTTAAGAAAAAAATTTCCTTATCCCCCTAATTTTGGAAAAAGTTAGGAGAAAAATCTGAATAAAAATATGAACTATATGTTAATGTTCATTCAGTATGTTTAATATTTTATATTAGATACTCAATAAGAGCTGATGGGTGTGTTAATGCATATATTAATTAGAATTTCTCCAAAGAAACATTTTAAAGTAAATGATCATAATCATGCATATATATTCCTCATTATATGAAAAACAGTAATAAAAGGTTTATCTAAATTTAATATCTTCAGATGCTTAAGATTTGCCTAGATTATATGAATATGTGCATATTGTTAGGAAATATATCTTGCCATTCTAGCATGCTTGATTCTAAATCAGTATTCTACCACTAGCTAGCATTATGACCTTGGATAGGTTTAATAACATCTTTGAGTTTCCATTAGTTCATCTGTAAAATGTATATAATAATAGCACTTACCTTATTCTTAAATTAATTAGTGACTTAAATGCTTGGCGCAGTGACTGATGTCTAATATGCCAGTGAAGGTTATATTTTGTAATTATATAACTTAAAATACGTCTGATAACACCATATATTTTAGATTAAGTATAAAAGTTAAACAGTTATGGGGCACCTGGGTGGCTCAGTGGGTTAAAGCCTCTGCCTTCGGCTCAGGCCATGATCCCAGGGTCCTGAGATTGAGCCCCGCATCGGGCTCTCTGCTCAGCAGGGAGCCTGCTTCCCCCCCAACCCCGTCTGCCACTCTGCCTACTTGTGATCTCTGTCTGTCAAATAAATGAGTAAAATCTTAAAAAAAAAAAAAGTTAAACAGTATAGAAATGGTATATTTGTATAGTAATCTAGTGTTAAATTTATGTACAAATTTGCTATGTAAATCAGGTTACGAAATAGTTTCTTCATTTCCTCTGTACACATTCTCACATCATTTCAATCTTGCAGAACTGGGAATTTGTGCTATAGACTAAAACATGTCTAGACTCTATAGTCAAACATATCTGACTTCTAGTTCCTGCTGTGGTACTTAATAGCTGGGCACAGGAGAGGTCACCTATCCCATCTCTGACCTTCAGTTGTCATTTGTAAAATGAGAGAATTGATATTTAACTAATATATTGTTTGAAATTATACACATAACAATGTCAAGTATCTCTATTGTTGATACCTGGTTAATACTGAATAGATATGTGTCTGTAGCTCCTCCTTTTTGCAACATGTGTTTGATCATTGTAGGCTTCTTTTTAATTATAGTCTCTTATACTGAAGTAACTTAAAGGAAAGGTAATTAGAAAATAGAATGTGCAGTATATTTGGCTGAAATTTTGCACTCACTAAGTGGAGGAAAATGGTGGTATAGTACATAATTAAATTTACTTAGGCCTAAAATGGACTTGGACTGTGATGTTATTTATCAAACATTTTTCAGTTCAATTTAGCAAATACAATGTCTACTATATGCAAAACATCATGTCCAATGTTGATGAGGGGGATAAATGTAAATTAGATACAGTTCTGCTATTTAGTGACTTAAAATCCAGTGATGGACAAAAACATAGTAATATAAGCAGTAAAAATGTTTGAGGAGGTGCACATTCAAAGTCTATGAGTTTGGAGGAGACATACAGATTTGTTCTAACTAGAATGAATTGGGTTGATCTGTGAAGGATGGGAAGACTGCTGTAAAGTTTAAGGGCACTCTAGAAAACAACTTGAACAAAGACTCAAATTTGAGAAAACTCAAAAATTTATTTACAGAAATGGGAAAAAAGTCTGTGTGTGTGTGTGTGTGTGTATTTGTAAGAAATGGACTAAGTTAGAGTGTAGTGGGAGATAAGTTTCCAAAATGAAGTTGTAATTACATTGAATATGGATTTGAATTATAGACTGAGTGGCATGGAGCTAATTTTGAGAACACATCAAAGACTTTTTGACCAGGTCAATGAAAAGAGCCAACTTGTGTTTTAGAAAGGCAAGTCTGATGGTTGTATTTAATAAATATTTTCAGAGAGAGAGAATGGAAGGAGGGAGAACATTCAGGAAGCTATGGTAAGGGTTAGAGCAAGAGGCAAACTTGACCTGATTCCAAACAGTGTGAGTAGAGCTGAAGAGATAGAGGATCAACAGGATCCATGTCAGTTCTGATAGTTTTGACTTCTCTGTAAAGTACTATTTTGTGTGAACTGTCAAGCTAAGCGCCTGAAAATGTTGCAGTGTTCTCTTTAGAAAGCATATTGGAATAGTTGATGGATGTCCATTTTTCCATGCTTATGTACTAAGAGACTCTGGGCAAGGTGCCTAAATTTGCTCTTTCTTAGTAAATATAAATTACTTGTCTTCATCACTTTGGTCTCAGAGAGATTTTAAGGATTAATTAGTTGAGATAAAGTTCTTTGGAAAGAAGAACTACAGAACCATATGGTTGTCCTGAATCAAATAAATCTTATAGATGTCTCTAGGTCTGTGCTTTGGAAGTAAATTTTGAAAAGGCAGAGATTGTGTCAAGTGAAAGATAAGCAGAGATCACTAAATAATAAGCCACCCCCCCTCGACCAACTTTTGCATAGGAACTGAAAATTTATGTCCACTGACAATAATTTGCAGATATACCCTTAAGAAAACAACCTGCTGATTAGCCTCAGAGTCACATTAATGCCAGCCATGGAAACATTTATTGGTTCTCTTCTGGAAACAATATAACTGAGTATATTGAATCAAAGTGGCCATATATAAATCAGTTTTGTTTGAATGTATATTCTTTTAGTTATTACTGATAGAATTACATGTTGTATTTTTCCTACCATGATATTTGTCTTAGCCCCCTCTTATCTTTCTAAATCATCTCTACAAATACATGTCCAAAGATGTATCTTCATTATATTTTTATCAATAGCTCTTCTTTGATGCAACCATAAATGAACACCAGTAGACATTACAGAGAACATTCATCCTATGGTTTTTACTGTAATTCTATAGGTTATATAGTTAAAATATAGTCAATAATATTAAGATATTTCGGGGCCTAAATTCAGGGTATGTTTTTTATTATTTTATTTAATATTTTCCTATTGATATTCTTCATTGTATCTCTTTAAGACAAACACACTCGCTTACACTATCTACCTGCCAACAGACAAGGTAGATGTGCTGGGTAATGCTCTTTGAGGTAGTCTCCCAAATCTCCTGCTTGTTTCCAAATTTGGCCCATTTCCATTAGCTTCTACCTGGCTCCTGATTCTTTGCTCCATCTGTCATTCCCAACTTGACCTTGCTCTCTCATATTCAAGGACGTAGTGTGGACTCTTCTTACCATTGATTTCCATTGGAGAATAAATTCATTAGGATGTCCCTGTAGGACCACTAAGGGGAGACTTTGGCCATCCCTTGAACTTTTTTCCAAATACAGCATTTAATCTCTCTTTGATACTTCTTTTACCTCCTGTCCAGCTGTGTAAGTTACTAAACTTTTCAGTTCTTAATTTTTCCACTTAAAAATTTGAGGGAATAACTATTTCAGAAGGCGGTGGTTTGTAAGACAATTACATAATACACATAAAGCACTTAGCACAGTTTCTGCCACACAGGATTCAACAATTGGTTAAGCATCATCATTATTATTAATAATAATAACTGTTATTATTCTGAAATTGCCCCTTTTTCTCCTCTTTCTGTGTCCCCAATCTTGATAAGTGGTACCATATACAACCAATGTTTAGACCAGTATTTGTAATTATCCTTGACACATCTCCATCAGTCATGTCCCACAGTCAAACAACAAATTCTGTGATTCTACTTCCTAGATATCTGTTGCATCTCAACACATTTTCTTCATTTTTGTACATACCCATACTCTTAATTTAAGCCTCTGTTATTTCTTCCTTGAGCTACTGCAAATAGATTCCCAACTCATTGTCTACATTTCTCTTGTAGACCTACAATTTATTCTTATATTATAGTTGGATAGATCTTGAGAAAATTCAAGTCTGATCATATTAACTTTGCTTAAAATATTTCAGTAACATCTCAGAACCTCTTACAGAATATCAAACATCCTTGATATGAATGATAAGAAAGACCAGCACCATGTGTTCTTTGCCTAATTCCTTAGTGCCGTTCATCTCCTCTGTACCCAAATTTCAGCTTTATTGAACTTGCTGTATTTCCCTAAAACTCTGTCTACCCCTCTCCTACCCAAGGCCTTGACATAGACTAGTTCCTCTGTCTCTAAAGCTCCTGTTTCACCTGATTAACTTGTATCCTTAAGGTCTAGTGACTTTTCTAAGAAGTTCTGTTACCTTCCCCCTTTTCCACTCTACCCCTGCCAACCTATTATTAACTCTAGAATTTTTACACTACCTTCACTGTGTTGTATTTACTTATTCCAAGTCTGGTATTCTCCAGCTGATTCTTAAGTTCCTTGAGAACAGTGAGAGTTCCATTTTTCACCACCTTTACCCAAATATATAACAAGATGAGTAATGGATATTTAGTTAAAAAATATTGGATGAAATTAATCAAGTATAGTGAGAAGATAATAGATTTATTTTAGTCATTCAGATCTGAGCTCAAATCCCAGCTTGATGACTTGCAGACTGTTACCTTGAACAAGTTTTTTCGTCTCAAGTTTTGTTTTGTTTTTTAAATCAGGAAATTTGGAGATAATTATAGTCTCATGATGGTTATGAAAGTTAAATAAGGTAACATATGTAAAACATTTAACATTGTGTATTTTCTATAAATGCTACTTCTTCTTTTTCCCATTTATACTTAGAGTTGCTCTTTTGAAGTAGTAGTAGTGACTTTGAAGTGTGAAACATTCATGCCCTGTTATTGTATATTCTCCTAGGACATACAGAACACAGTTTGCTCCCTCTTTTTGTCAATATTCTTTGAATGATTGATGATGAACCATTTTAGTGTCTCTAGGAATGGAGGAATTATTACCCCACCTTTTATTTTCCAGGAATGATTATTATTTTCTTTGCTATAACTCAAGGAGAAGAGGTGCTCTAGTGGTTAAAAGTACCGAAAAAAAAAATTGTTCTTTCCCTGATTAATTTAAGAGGTCTGATTATATTGTGCTTTGGTGCTGACTCACCCTGAGTGAAGAGTTGTGTTTCATTCTCATTTCCTTCTATGGTGTGTGGCTATGCTTTCTCTCTCACAGAAATCTTTACATTCATTGAGTATCACCTTTAATGCAAATCAGGTGTGTTTTGAAAATGTCTCTCTTTTTTTTTTAAAGGTAAAACAGAGAATAAAGGGGTTGAAGAGGTAACTCTTTTGGTTTTAAGAATATTAAAATATAAACTTAAGCTATCCATTTAAAAATTGAGTTTTTAATTCTCACATTGGGGTGCTGTGTACACTGGCTAGCTTTAGAGTGAGAATTAAATGCTTAAAAAGCTTTGAAGTTAATTCTCCACGAAGAAACAGCTGAGAGCTTGAGTGTGACACCATTTCTTCTTGAATCTTCAGCTAAGCAGATGTGCTTCCTTCAATCAGTCTGCACTACCATGAGATTAAAAAATTAATGACAGTTCAGGTTCATTTCATAAAACGAACTTTTTTAAAAGCATGGATTGGAATTGGATTTTTTTTTTCAATCTGATGTGTGTGTGGTTTTGTTGTTGTTGTTCATTTGGTTGGTTTGGCTTGGTTTTGCTACTAAGTTAATTTGATGTTATTAAGGCTCATCTGCCTCAGAATTTGTAGGGTTTTAGCATTATAAATCTGTGACCAAAATACAAATGAGGGGTGCAGTGTTATAAAAACATATTTAGGACAAAAACTAGTGTTTGATATTTTATGTATTCAGTTGTATCTTTGGCTTCTTTCTTTTTTCCTCCCTCTTTGTTTTTTTTTTCTTTTTCTTTCTTTCTTTTTTTTTAAAGATTTATTTATTTGAGAGAGAATGAGAGAGACAGCAGAGAGAGAGCAGAGAATCTCAAGCAACCTCCCTGCTGAGCAGGAGCCTGCCATGGGGCTCAGTCTCACAACCCTGAGAACATGACCTGAGCTGAAATCAAGAGTCAGACGCTTAACCCACTAAGCCGCCCAGGCACCCTTGTATCTTTGGTTTCTTCAGTTTCCTAAGTATTCATTCTACAAAAAAAAATTTTTTTTAAATAAAATAAAAATGTTAATTTTTGGAAATGGAGTTTTTCCCCAAGTTCTGTTATTTTATACCAACCCCCAGAACATTTCCTTACATTTCTTATTTGTTATCATCCACCTACTCTTTCATTTCTACCATTTTTTTTTGCTTTCTTACAAATAAACTTTTCTTATCACTTTCTACTTCTGTGTTTCTTTGAACAGTTGATACATTCTTTCTTTTGAGATCATTTACCTTTCCCCCCAAATTCCAGTACATCTACACACCTGTGATTTTTATAATTCTTTAAAAGAGGATGTTATAAGATAAAAAATTACCATATAATACCTATATATATACAAAAATAGTAATTTTCCCCCCATTTCTCTCAAAAATGTAAAATAAAACGTGGTATTAACATTTGAATTATTACTTACTTCCTTGAAAGTTACAGTGAGGCCAAAGAAACTGAATTTAGGCAATAATTCTGGAAAGTGTTTAAATTCAATAGAGAACTTAATTTCTGAGTCACATTCAGATTGGCACTGATTCTTTTCAATCCTTATTTCAGAAAATTGTGACAAGTAGTTAAGTTTGGCCTATAAAAGGTATATCTAATAAAAATGAAAACAACAAAAAAACAGGTCAGGGAAACACTAAAGCTTCTGGAGCACTAATGGGAAAATGAGGTAGTAAGTCAAAAGAGAGCTGTATTACATTTGCCTTGAGAATTGGTCAAAGTGATGCAACAAATTACATTACAAGGAGCACAATAACTCTGTGATGTTTCAAGGGTCATTTTGACAGGGAGAGTCCAGAGGTAAAGAAGGAAAATGAATATAAAGTGTTGAATTTTGTTAGGCCTTAAAGTTGATGGTAATAAAATTTCCTATAATGAATTTTTTTTAATGTAGCATGCTAGAAATTATAAGTGGTCCCAAAAGAGTCTTATTTTTCCAGTTGAAGTAGTTGCTACCGATCTGAGACTTAAAAGTATGTTGTAGTCAAAATAAACAGGTGGTTATGAAAAATTAAATTTCCATGGAGAAGTGAGCAAATAAAAATGACATGCAAATAAGTATAATAACACATGGTTCACATTGTGAAGAAGGTCACATAGTGAAGGTAAATTCAATTTTATCCCCCCAGTTGAATGTTTGTTGTGTGCCTACTGTGTGCCTACCATAGCTATTGGCACTGTTCTAACCATCTGGGTATGTACATGGGAGATGGATGGGGCAGAGAAAGAGATAAAGCCTTTTCATATGTATACACATAATACAAAAGCTTTTATTTTTTGAATTTTTAAAGAATCACAAATATGCATTTGTATTTTAAAGTCATAAAGATGAGCTTTTTATAATTTTTATAATTTTATAAATATACTTTAGTATAAGTAAAAAGTATAATATACTTTTTATAATTCCTTAAGAAGTAAGTGCTCTAGTTTTAGCATAGACAGTTGATTTAGCTAGCATCTTGGAAAGAGCCACTGCTGGATGTTCTCCTTCCTCACTTCCAGTTTTTTCTTTTCATTCTTCCTTTCATTTCTTCCATTTCTTGTGATTATTTTTTCACCGCTTATGAAGGTGAATTTAAGTTGCATTAACACTTACATTTTACCTATAGGGTAAAATATCAGAAATGATTTGCAAGAAAAGTAGATATTATTATGCCAGGCGTATGTCTGGTCTGCCATGATAAAATCCCATAGATTGGTGGCATAAGCAACAGAAATTTATTTTCTCACAGTCCTAAAGGGAAGGAGCATGATGAAGGTGCCAGCCAGTTTGGTTCCTGGTGAGGGGTCTCTTCCTGGCTCATAAATGGCAGCTTTCTAGCTGTGTCCTCTAATTCAGGGACAGAGAGAGAAAGAGGCAGAGAGAGAGAACTCTGTGATTATTATATCACTTTTTATACGGACAGTAATCCTGTGGGATCAAGGCCTCAATTTTATGAATTCATTAACCTTAATTACCTCCTTATAGGTCCTATCTCCAAATGCAGTCCCACTGGGATTTAGGACATCAACGTGGATTTGGGGGTACAATTCAGTCCGCAGCACCAGAGATACCCAGGAGGTAGTAATTGTCTTTGTTCACTCAGTGTGTCATTAGGTACCATGCTGTCCTTGAAAGAACCTTAATGTGTTGAAATGTTCTGCCATATGCCAGTTAAGTAGCTTTGGGCAAACTGCTTAACCTCCCTGCACCTCAAGTTTTCTCATTGTAAAGTAGGGTTGACAAAGCTTACTTTTTTGTGTTACTTTAGTAATCAAATAAAATTAGATCTGTGTTGTACTTTCTGCAGTGCCCAACCTGTAGAAGACATCCAGGAACTTCATATGACTTTCTCTTCTTGAATCTAGTGGGAAGAAAGAAAACGATTATGTAGATTCTATTTTTTAAAATAAATGGAAAAAAGATTCACGTAAAGAGAGCATATTTAGTTCAGATTTTAAGGAGAATGTAAAAACTAGTTCCTTTTTTTATTTAGAAGACTGAGAACATCATGAATGCATGACTTTAGCCATATATGCATATGTATATATGCACACACATTGTATACATGTATATAATAGATTTTTCAAGTGAACATTTTTATATTGGTTCTCAGTAAACGCTTCGGACAGTTCATCTACATGTAACTCCATTTCAGTCGTGCTTATGGACATCTAAATGATGTGATGCATACGTGTTTCTGATGACCGGTGGAGTGTAAGTACAGGACTTCTTTGTACCGATTCCATAGGTAGGCTGCAGTGCTAATTCTTTGAAAAATCTCTGGTCTCTAATCACTTGCATTTTTGTGAGGAGACTTTTTATTGCTTTTCTTCGTTTTTCAAAAGGGCCTTTACCCCTGAAAGGAGGAAAGGCAATATAATAGAGCTTAAAGCTCTGAGAGGAAGGGACAGCTCACACATCTCTGTGGCCTCTTCTCTCAAACACCAGATACGAATTGTACTTTAGGAAGAACTAGCTAAGTAAGAGCTGAGTTGGGGCTGTGCTCTCTGAGAGTCCCTGAGGTTCTGTCATTCCACAAAGAGCGTACAACCTAGAAAAGAGTTACCAGGAGTGCAGAAACTCAGGACCCAAATGTGGAAAATTAGAAGTCTGCCCTTTCTTTTTGCTTCAGAAGGGGCAGATTTCTCTTTTTCAACTTGCTGTTTGTAGAATACTTGTGGCGTCTGATGCAACACTTATACTCTTCTTAAAAAAAATAAAATAAAATGCTCCAGAAGTGTTCAGTCCCTAGATGTGTCATGTCATTTATTATAATTCTCAGTTCTAATTGCAAAAT
The DNA here is from genome assembly GCA_004024625.1 of Mellivora capensis. Classification (NCBI taxonomy): domain Eukaryota; kingdom Metazoa; phylum Chordata; class Mammalia; order Carnivora; family Mustelidae; genus Mellivora; species Mellivora capensis. The sequence continues at coordinate 44,932 of PISX010000865.1, forward strand.
ATTGAGAAGACCATTTTAACAGAAATTCAAGGACGAATTCTACATGCTGGTATCCGCTATAAAAGAACCTCTTTGGCTCTAAGAATGTTCGCCTTAAAGAAATATTGTGTCTAAATAACAGTCAAAATGAATTAGCTACAAACGAAACTCCCAGGAGCTGAATGATTTGATTTGCTGGATGAGAATATTTGGAATTATATACTTGAAGTTTGGAAATTATGTGTCTCATTAAATAGTATTTTTTGTTGTAGCAGTCTTTCTTAGTACACAGAGCACCTATTTCTTAATGCCTCTCCTGGAGCATTGAGTTTGCCAGTCATTTAGGGAGAGCCTAGCATGTTGAAGCAGGTACAGGATTTTTCCCTTGATGCACTCACAGTACCGCTGAAGTGACACACATATTCACAACTAACTACAATGCATTGGGAAAGAGGGTTATAATCGGGATATTGCTATGGGAACATAGATGAGGGAGCAATATATTTTGGTGGAGGTGTGGAAGGTGTCTGGGCTGGAAGGGGGAAGGTAAAAGGAGGGAGATTTACCATCCCTGTGGGAGTATGGAGTCAAGGGTTTTAGGCACAATTTGGCTGTATTTTAAGGTAGGAAATCAGTGATGGAATAGTAGTAACTTTAATCTGGAGCCTTCCCCCTCACCCCCCCAGGTTGGCAACCTGTGAGCAAATGATTAAGTAGACATTTGTTTATATTCCTCAGACTCTACTTAAAACATATTTTTAGATGTTAGGTGTTTTACTTATGTTATCTGCCTTAATAGCGATAACACTCTGAGGTAAGACTTGTTACCTTTACTTTAGAGAGAGAGAAAAATAGCTTTGGAGAGAATAAGCAAAATGGTTCTGGTTACACAGTTAGTAGTCACCACTAATATTCTAGCTGATTGAATTAAATGTAAGAGAGGAACCTATAAAAATGAGGAGACAGATTATGGAATTGATAGAAAAAATAGTATCAGTGCTTTTTTTTTGAGGTCCATAAAAAATAAACATAGTCTTTGTGTTGAACACAACATTGAAAATACCAGATCTTAATGACCACATAACCTATTTATAATAAACTTTTATCACGAAATGCCAGTAAAATTGATACCTTGAAGGATTATTTTTCTATTTTTAAATAATGTCAGCCTCCTCTAGCCTAATGAAGGACCAAAAATGGGATGGTGTCTGATAGAAATGTGCCACTCTGAAAAGTGGATTAGGACTTGTCACCCACAGAAATCCTGGTTTTTAACAACCTTGCCCAATCTATGGCATTTAAAATGGAGCTCCAAAGAAGTGCTCTAGTTGAAAAAATTCTTCGGAGATTTTTGTTTATTTTTGAGTGAAAAGCTTGATGACTATAGATTGTTTTATTTCACTCTAGGACCTCAGTTTGAGCAATTTTGACCTTTCCAGGGTGATGAGTACTTTAAAACAACTAGTAATTTCAACATCATTTTTAGTGGTAATGGTGTTGCAGTTGAGACAGAATGTGTTGACTTTCCTGTTTTTACTTGGATCAGTGTACTTTATGGAGACTGATTAATGAATTAATGCTTCTTATAGCCTTAGGCAAAATATGCACTCTTCCAAACCACAAATGATAAATGGAAAAAATAGTGTCTTTCTTCCCTTTATGGGAACTGTAGCAATCATTTAATGTGTGCAAAATGCTGGATGTTATCAGTATGGTAAGTATTGGATTTCTTTGCTATATTATGAAGCAGAATATCGAACAATAATAAGATAGAACAGCTTTTCAAACGACTGGTGTTCTAGTCACTGAGAATTATGAAATTATGTCAGACCGGCTTGTGTTTTCTCTAGTCACTTCCTAAAGAGTCAGTGGGATACAAAGTGTTTGAGTTGGGGAAAGTGGTAATGGAGAAAGAGCAAGAGTAGTCATTAGTCTAGGGAATGTCTAGTTCAACAATTGAATATACTTTCCAAGAATTATTAGACTCATAACTAACAGTTGTACTAGTTCTGTTTGAAAATATGGTAGCTATCCCACTTGACAATATTGTATATAGTAGGTCATATAGTTTTACTATACTCTTCTAATGTAAGTTTCTACTGTTGGTGATGAAAGCAACAGCTGGCAGCCAGTGCATTTTTGAAAAAGGTGTATGAAATAAAAATGTACAAGATCTTTATTTCTATATTATAGATGGTGAATCAAAAAGTCTTTTGAATAACTTTATTGTGATAGTTTACGACATTGTACTATACTATCCTTTTGTTCTTTACTGTTATATACTTGGCCCTTTGCCAAATCCCACTCCCATACACAAATACCCAATCTGAATAAAAATATGTAACGCATTTTTTTTAAGGCCTGTGAAAAAAATAAATATTGTGACAAGTGACTGTTAGCATTCTCTATGGAGTCTCATTTGTGTACATATTCCTTCTTTGGGGTACAAATGGACAAAGATTTAATAAAGACATTAGACTGAATCAGGTATCCTCGGATTTCAGTACTGAATAATTTTTTTTAATTGTAGGAAGTATTTAATCACATCTTGTTAGGCATTTTTTTTAAACACCTGTTCTTTCAGAAAAAAACAACAGCATTTGATTAGGTATTCCTAAATTCTGTATATTTTGCTTATAATTCTCTGCCAGGACTATATTTATTTCTCTAATAACTAAGATTTGTATTAGCCCAATATTAATCAAATTATTTTAGTTGATAGCCCGGTATTGTCACATATTTAAGTAAAAAATTGTATATAAACATATCATTTTATTTTACTAGTTTGGTGCTGTTCTCATTCAATAATATAAAGGAGAAAAAAATCCTTAACTATCTGAAGTCCAAAGTAATCACCACTTCAGTAAACCTTGAGCTCATAGTGAAGAGTTCATGCACTTTTCAGAGAGGGAAAGTAGAGCCTGTAAGGGCCTAATTACATACTCAGTAACTGATTTGTGGTGACTGTTTTAAATTGACTCAAATGAACTACCCTTATTTACATAGTTGGGGGAAAATACAACTTGTATTTTTTTTTAACTTGTATTTTTTCCCCAAGAAATGCATTTTTATTAAAATTTCAGATTGCTCATTTATTCAGTAACATTTCTGGTTACCAGGTACACTGTTTTAGATACATTTTTTTTTAAAGATTTTATTTATTTATTTGACAGAGAAAGACAATGAGAGAGGGAACACAAGCAGGGGGAGTGGGAGAGGAAGGAGCAGGCTTCCCACAGAGCAGGGAGCCCGCACAGGGCTTGATTCCAGGACCCCTGGATCATGACCTGAGCCACCCAGGCACCCCTAGATAAATCATTTTTTTAGTAGTTCAGAGTGTGAGCTTGGAAGCCACATACTGTGTACTAGGAAACTGCTCTAGCTTTCCATGCCACAGTCCCCTCATGCATGAGAAATAGTATCTTCTATACTTCATAGGGTTCTTGTAGCAATGTTAGAATGGGGCCTGTATCACAGTATGCTCTCACTAAATTATATGTATATATTATTAACTATTATTATGTCATTTAATCCTCACGGAAAGCCTGTTGAGTAGTTGTTCCCATTTTACAAGGAGCCTAGCGATCCTAAATTACATATCTAGTTAAGTGTTGAATTCAGATTAACATCAAGAGTTTCTTAAATCCAAAATCGTGTTCTTTATATTACTCTGGACATGAGAAGGCATTTCAGAGCAAAAACGTGCTTCTATAGGAATAAGAATTTTTACGGTACTGTATGAAGAATTAGCTGCTTGATTTTGGAGTTGTGGATAAATAATATTGAATAGTTGTTTAGGGCAGTTTAGAGAATATCTTAAAAGACTAGGATTATAATTTGGTATTGTTAAGGCTGGTATTTGAAGGCATTGATAACATTTGGATATTCCTAATGGTGACAGAAGAAGGCAATTTTTTTTTTTTTTAAAGACAAGGTTAGCAAGTGAAGTGAGGATGACTTTATAGGAATCTTGATGTGAAGTGACAGCCAGACTAAAATGGCATCAGACAATGAAACCATGTTCAGAATACCATAGACATTTCAAAGAAACAAAAGCTTTGTTGATAGACTGGCTATGATAGGTGAAGAAGAGGAAAGCATAATTTACTTTCTAACCCAGGAGACTGGTTTCATTCACTTAGGATGAACAAATCAAAACTGACCACCTGTGGAGGCCTCTGCCCTTGTGTTAAGTGCAGTGAAGTGAGTGGTAGAGCTGGACCTTGAACCCTGGTGTTTTACATGTCTCTACTCTTAGTTTCACTGGACTGTCTCCAACCTGTGGGTGGCAGCATCAGCTCCTTCGAGTCTCATATTAGAGATAGGAAGAATGAGGCTCAAAGATACCTCAAGTTATCTTAACGATAAAATGAAGGAATCAGTGCTAAAATTCAGAACCTTTGCAGTCTTCTGTTCTTCATGATTGTTAAAATCTTCTACAATTCTTTTAGCATAAGTGATAGTCTCTCTGAAAAAATTGAGTTCTTACTTATGTTTGGGTTGTCCTATAGGCTCATGTTTGTTGACACACTGGTGATACATTGACCTGTGCATGCGTGTGTGTGTGTGTGTGTGTGTGTGTGTGTGTGTATAGCAGCTAGCTAGGTTTGAGCAGGAGAGGGAAGCCAGTATTCCCTCCTCTTCCACAGTGGGCCTTCTCAGTCTATCAGGAGCGAAGCTTCCATTAGAGGACTCTTGCACTTTTAGTGCTTCTGCTGAATACTTTTGATTCTGGAGAACTGGTTTTTGTTCTCCAGCAATGATTTAAAGAATAATTTATCATAAAAATTAAATAGAGTACACTGTAAAAATCATATAATTACTCCTGTAAAACTACACATGAAAGCAAGCACAGAAAATTATAGTGTAAAGTTTTTAATTAGCTTCTGATTAGCTGTAAGCTTAAGTTTTTTTAAAATTTATTTTTATTTATTTATTTTTTTAAAAAGATTTTATATATTTTTTTGACAGACACAGTGAGAGAGGGAACACAAGCACAGGGAGTGGGAGAGGGAGAAGCAGTCTTCCCGCAGAGCAGGGAGCCCGCTGCAGGGCTCGATCCTAGAACCCTGGGATCATGACCTGAGCCGAAGGCAGACGCTTAAGGACTGAGCCACCCAGGTGCCCCTAAGCTTATGTTTTAAATGTATCATGCAGTACCTTAAAGTAAGTATGCAAAAATTAAATAGCCACTAATATGTACATGATAAAAGCATTAACACTGTAGCGACTAGATGTTTTTGCTGGCATAGTTTTGACACTTTTACCCTAAATGGGCGTGGGTTCTGTAGAGTTGGAGTTTACAACACATGATAATTGGAATGGCAAAATATTCTTTCCCAACATGGGCAGTAGTCTTACATAGTTTCTGTGCAGTTGGTGATTTGTTCATCTCTTAGACAATGAGGAGTCTCTCTTTCAAAATGAGATCATTGGAAGACTTCTTTCTTTTCAAGTAGGAGATCTGTTCCTCCAGTTGAAGGGAACACTAGCACTAGGATCATAGCAAAACTAAGCTCTGTTTTGCTATTTCTGTAGGAGCTGTCCTGTCTATGTTCCTCTTTTTAAGGTTATAAACTGGAAACTTAATTTGAATGAGAGGTTATTTTTTTCAGTCTATATTTAGTGACTTTTACTTGCTGAGTGACCTTGGGCAAGGCATTTAAGCTCTCTGGTTTAGTTTTCTAATTGGCAAAATTAGAAGGTTAAAGCAAATTATTTTTATAGTTAGTGTTAAATCGAAGGAATTATATTTCTATACCCATTTTATTTTTGAAGGTCCTTGGCATCTAAGTTCTTTAGTATTATCTTAGAAATCAAAAATATAGACTTAAAAAAAAAACCTCAATACTGACATGAAAAAAAAAACATTAATTTGCTTTCCAGCTATGCAGATTAGCTTGTTACCTGCTTAAGCAACCAAGATTCTTCTGAATTACACTTTGATCTCTTTGGGCAAAATACCATAAAGTTCATAAGCCTGCCAGAATTCAGTTATAATTAGATCCAATCTCTGGACATATATACTGGGACAATGATGATTATTTACATATTTTTGGTTACTTTTAGGATTAACAAAAAATTGAGGAAAGACTGTAGCAGCTGACAAGAGTGTATATAATTTCACATTTTTGCAAAGGATTTTCCACAGGGTCCTTAACTGATTTTGGTTATGCTAAAGGAGGTCTGGGCAATGTAGACTCATGAGTCACTTCAAATACAAAGTGTAAATTAGTATATGAATGTCCACCCCCCACATTATAAATATGGCTAGGATTAACAGCAAAAAAGAATCATTAGAAAGAATTTTTTAAACTTATTTTTAATGTTTTTATTATTGACTAAATAAAAGCACAGTATAACAAAATATAGGCAGTTTTGCACTTTACATACAATGATTGTGATATTTCTCTAACATCTCCTGGAGAGATACAGAGACTTGGCTACCTCTTCGATGGCAGATGGGATTATCCTGTCCTAGATGGGATCCTTAAGGAGTGGAGAAGAAAGGGGGGCATAAGCAAATCATTTTCTTATTGTCAACACTGTCCATACTTTCCAAAGGACCTTCTCTAGTTCTTAGTAATTCCTTGCACATTGGGAAAATGGGGGGAAAGAAAACACAAGAGGGATAGGATATGGAGAGAGAGAGAGAGAAAACAGGGTAACTGGGAGAGTAGAATGGCTGGCAAAGGGAATCTCTATCAATCTTTTACCAAAGTGTTCCCGTTGGCTGTTCTCCTTTACTGAGAAACTTCAGCTGCCCCTGGTCCTATTGCAGCTTTCTTCCATCTGTAGTAAAGAGGTAGAGAGGGAAAAAGGAAGAGCTGGGAGGCAGAGAAAAAGAGCAGGGTTAGGGGAGAAAGGCACCCTAATTTAGGTCACCTTAAAACTTCCATTGCTGCCACTTCTTGCCCTTTGTCTCCACAGCTTTAACATCTTAGGCTGAAGAGTGCCTTCAAGTGGTGAAGGAAATGAAAGGGAATCTGGAGACCTGAAAACTCTATAGTCTCCTTCAATATCCACCATTCTTCATCTGTTTCCCTGCCTTGTCCGATGCCTTCTCTAGAATAGGGGCTCCTAACCCCTGAGATTCCTTATCCTTATTCCTGTGCTTCACAATGATCTTTACTTTATAGAAATGTAGGCAAAGCTTGGAGTGTCCTTGAGGGTTTGGAGGCTAGGCCTATAGTTTATCAGATTCGTAAATGCGTTCTGGACTTCATTTTGGTTCAGCATAACCTAACCCACAAGTGACTATTAACTCTTCTTTGGCTTCTCCTTACCAACTCTCCATCAGCCCTTACTTTGCTTCTGTGGACTCTTTTGGAAACCCCATATGCACTAAGTTGTTTCCATTGGAAAACGTCTGCAAATGATACACAAGTTTCTAGACAAAGCATTTCAAGATTAGAGACAACCTATGATATCATTTAAAATAAAATAAGAGGGAGGGAGGGGCACCTGGGTGGCTCAGTGGGTTAAGCCTCTGCCTTCGGCTCAGGTCATGATCTCAGGGTCCTGAGATCGAGCCCCACATTGGGCTCTCTGCTCAGTGGGGAGCCTGTGTCCCCTCTCTCTCTGCCTGCCTCTCCGCCTCCTTGTGATCTCTGTCAAATAAAAAAATTAAATCTTAAAAAAAAATAAAATAAAATAGAAGGGAGACCAAATGCTGTGTTGAAATAATACATATTTCTTCCTCCCTCCCCACTGCCCACAAGAATTTTAAAAAAGAGAGAAAGATATTTTAAAATCCTTCATTTGTAATCTTGAAGCATCTGAACTAAATATTTGAATGCCTAGAAAGACTTGGAGTTGCTATGTGCTTTTGCGATCACACTATTCATATCCTTTTTAAACCCCTCATGACTGAGTAAATATGAGACAAACCTGGTATTAGAAGCTTAGGTTTTTGACCAAAAGATTTTCCAGGGTTAAAAGGCCCTATTGACAGAATGTTCCCCTTAAGGTTTAATGAAACTGGAAACAATAAAGTCTAAAAAGAAAGCCATTCACATCCAGAGTTTTCTTTCTGTCTTGTACCTTAAATTCTCACCCTTACATCCTTGAACCACATTCTTTTCTTATCTGAAAAAAAAATTTTTTTCCCCAAAAGTTCTTTCCAGAATATTGTGATTTTCATGTTTTCAGACACTGGAAGAGATTAGGTGAGTACTCTGTACATATTTTTAAAGTACTGCATGTAATGCATGTAGTATCGATGAATACTAGGAATGTGCATACAGACACCATTATTTAATTTTCTGCTAATCTTATTAATGAGGAAATTAGATATTAAGCAATATGCAAGGACTAGAAAGTATAGTCCTGACTTCTGATAAACGTTTTAACTAAGTATTTTCAAAGCTTATTTATGAAAGACTGCTGGCTGGTCTGTAGACCATTATGTCAAGCAAAGGTAGATTACTATTACTAGAGTCTGATATAGTTAACCAAGAAATTGTATTAAAAGTGGAAAATGTGGTCACCAGGGCATTCAAGAAAACAGAGCAGCTCAGCAGGGCACTGAGGTTGGTTTCCAGACTGGAACTGGCATAAATACACCCTGAGGAAAGGAAGGAAGGAATCTTTAATCTTCATGGCTTAGTAACTTATATTTCTCTAATTATTATCAATAAAACTTTCACATTTTTTTAAATTTTGATATTTGATATTTTGATATTTGATATATTGAATTTATGTTGATATTCTTATTTACAGAAAAAAATCCAATGTAGTGTGGTTCCATGTTAATCTACCATTGGAATCTGTAATCTTTGCTTTCATATCATGCTCAATTTCAGCCAGTAAATGGTAAACCAACATTTTAAATTGTTCAGCACTATAATTCTATCTGCAAAAAGCCCATTTTGCTTTTTAAAACTTAATATTAGGTTTTAATCATACTTTCTACCACCCTTCCTTTTGTTTCCACCTCAGTAGATGAGGAGAATAAAAGCATCTGCCTGAAGCAAATACACTACAGTTCATCACCAAACAGAGATTCCCAAGAAACCAAACAGAAAAGGGATAAAAATGAGAGGCATATTTTATTAGATGTCTTCTACACCTGGTTCCTTCATCTTTTAGACTTCTTTACCAAAGCCCATTGGATATCCTTAATTTTCTTGAAGCCACAAGGCATATGAGCTAGTGGTTATTTTTGTCACTGCACTGAACAGTTGTCTTATAATACTAAATTATTAAGGATAATGGCATAGAATGTTCTATATGTAGGGGAACTCTACAGAAGTTTCTTAGCTGAAAAAAGGTTATAGTTGCTAGGCAGATTGGTTATTAAGCTAGCATTGTAAATAAAAAGAGTATTTAAACAGCTGGTATCTCCGTGATCCCACCATTAATCTTTTCCAAAAAGTATGACAAGAAATGATATTTGACAGTAGTTTTAGAAAATGATAGTGAAAATCAATTGATCATGCAATTTGTATTTTATTTTCAGAATTGTATTAAAATAGTATGCAATCTACTAATTTAAATTCATTTTAGAATTAATATTAATTATTCTAACCTACAAAATCTATTTTATCTTTCATAATGAGATACTATATGTTTATTAACGATCTAAATTAAATTAGCTCTCTGTTAAAGTTAACTTTGCTGTAATGCTGTTTCTGGAATTACAGATTTTCTAATTTTGTAAAAAACTATGCCTGAAAATGTGATAGAACCTAACTAGATAATGATTAAAAATGATTAGATTAAAAATGATTAGATAAAGATTAAAAAAAAGCCAATCAACAATATATAAACAAAAAAGTTGTGTAAAATCAACTAAAACTTTTGCTCTGTGCAGTACTACAGTGAACGATAATTTACCAAAAAATGCATACTTTATTGATAGATTTCTTAATGGGCACTGTATTTTTAAATGAAAGTTTAATTTTAGAATATTTGGGGGTTTGTAGAAAAATTGTGAAAACAGTAGCATTCCTATACACGCCATACCCTGTTTCCTCTATTAACTGACATTTTACATTAGTATGCACTGTGGCACAATTAGTGAGCTGATAATTATTACATAATTATTAGCTAAAGTTCATACTTTATTCGAGCTGTCTTAATTTTTATCCATTTTTCTGGAACTTTAGGATGCCACATTACATTCATTCATTATGTCTCTTTAAGCTCTTCTTGGCTGTGACAGTTATCTAGATTCCTCCCCTTCTTGCTTTAATGGTCTTGACAGTTTTGAGGAGTACTGGTCAAGTATTTAACCGAATATTCCTTTACTGAGATTCGTCTGATGTTTTTTTATGATAATATTGGGATGGGAGTTAAGGGTTTTGGGGAGGAAAACCACACAGGCAAAATGCAGTTCTTATTGTGTCAAAGGCTAATACTCTCAACATGATTTATTACTGCTGCTGTTAACCTTGATCACCTGGTTGAGTGGCGTTTGTCAGATTTCTCCACTGTATCACTCTTTTCCCCTTTCTCTATCGTGTAATCTTTGGAAGGAAGGCACTGTGTGCAGCCCACACTTAGAAGTGGGTATTTATGCTTCACTTCCTTGAGGGTGGGATATTTACGTAAATCATTTGGAATTATTCTGCATGGGAGATTTATCTATTTTCCCTTTTTAATTTTTTTGTTTGCTTAATTGTGGACTCATGGATATTTATTTTATGCTTTGGATTATAGTTCATTACTGTCTTATTCACTTGCTCGAACAGTTTCAAATGGTATCTTTTGAACTATTTATTTAGATTTGGAAGTTTCTAGCACAGTGCCAGAAACATAGTAAATGCTCAGTACATGGTAATTTATTTTGAACCTAAGTGTAGAAATATGCTTAAGGGCTATTTCCTAATTAAGAAATAGATATGTACTTTATTTGAGATGAACTTAATCCTTAATTACAGATCTCTGTTTATGCCCTTGGAAAGAAAAAGAAAATGAAAGGAGACATAGTATATAACAGATATTACTGCGTAATGGCGCGTTATAAATAACCAACAAAACTTAGAAGCAAACAACAGTAAATATTCATTTAGCTCATGAGTCTGTGGGATTCAGCTGATCTGGGACGAGTTTGGTTGGTTTTGCCTGGGTTCACGGATATGTTTATGTGGCAGGTGTGGGAGGGACGGGAAAGTGGTTGGCGTGGATCAGCTGGCCCTAGTGGCATAATTGGGGACACAGTTCTGGTCCACTTTTTGCTTCTCATCATGAAGGATAACCTGGGTATGTTCTTATGGTGATGGATAGAGGCAGAAATATGTGCTTTTCTCAAGCCTCTGAAAGCCTCGAGCCGCTTTCATTCCAGTGGCCAAAGCAAGGCACCAGCTGTGCCCAAATTTAAGAAGTGGGGAGAAAGAGATTGTTCCTCCTTAGTAAGAACTACAGAGTCACATGGTATGTGTGTATAAAGAAGGGATAAGGAATAGGTCTGTTAAAGCAATCAATCTACCATTCATAACTACACAAGGGAAAATGTCTAAACTCTCTTGGGTGTGTTTATTGGTTCTGAAATAAGTTTCCACCCTGTTTTTGTTATGAATTGTGACAGTAAGTAAAAGTACAGCATTATTATTAACTGTCATATTTCAAAGGCTGTTCTTTCCAAACTGACGACCAAATCATTTAAAAGTATAAGATGGTAATTTACTTTTCAATTCCACACACATCTTGGATTATAATGAAATCTTATTGAACAAGTGCTTTTTAATGGGTGTATTTCCAATATGAATGAGAACTTCATGCAGCAAAACTTGAAGTATAATAAGGAATAGGCCTATAAAATGAAAGAATTAGCTAAGCCGATAAATCTCTTCCGTATATATTTATGCCAGAATTAGACATATGAATAATCTATTCGTAGTGAATATTTAGGAAAGGATAAATTCTTACTTATAAAGAGGTCTCCATGGAAATACTCTTTCAAATAGTTATTGACAGTTGCAAAATATACAGCTTGCAAATTTATTGTTTTAGTGTTTGTTTAAAATAAGATAAGCTTTAAGAATTCATGCATATCAAATCCTATTTTTTTCTGTAGAAAAAATGAAGTAAAACAAGCTGAAATAAATGTTTTTTTCTCAAAACCATCTGAAAATAATGTATAACCTATTATTAAACATAAACTTTTATGTTTACATCTTATATGCTAAATACAGTCCTGAAAGAAGCAGTTTCTATTACACTTCCCTTAGGAAGCTGCTTATGTTTGAGGCAGCACTTTGTAGGAGAAAAAAATAAAAAAAGATAAAACTTCAGATCTATGGACATCTGGGTTGCAATCCTGATTCTCTCTTTTTTGGTTTAGCAGGGGTTTTTAACCTCGGTGAGTCTCAGTTTCCTTATCTGTGAAAAGGAAGTGTGGTGTCTATCCCATATGATTTTTAATGAGAATTTGTTGATATATAAAATGTCAAACCCGGCACAGTGCTTCACATATAAAAAGCACTTTACTAATATTCTGATATCACTGACTTTCAAGATAACACACATTTACATTTACTTATTACCTGACATCCAAATAGCTACCTTTAAAGAAGTTTTTTGTCATATGCTGGGATGCTATTCTCACTTTTAGGTTATCTATCATATACGATCACTTTGTAGGCAAATGCAGGCTTAGGAAAATGTATCCTAGGGAGAAATTCATCCTCAGAGTCTAAGCAAAACCAATGACTAGCACAAACAAGGATTTATATACACTCTTGTTCTAATCCCATTCTCTGAAACTTAACAGGGGCATACATTAATTAGTTTGATAACCAATCTACCCCATTAGTACCAATGTGGAAAAGATTTTCATACATATGAATGTATACACACACACACACACACACACACAAGAAGCTGGAGAATTTTGTTCAGAACAATTTGAGCTTTGAGAAATATCTACATAGGTAAGAAAACAGGATTATAAATATTCAGCTTCAGTTTAAATATCACTTTTTCCTCTTTCCAGAGACAATGAAAACTCTTGCTTATGGCTATAATAATCAGGCAGTTCTGTGATATACATTTCTAACTGTTCTTAGTTTAATTCTTCTAATGTGGCCATATGCTTGTCATAGGATATCCTAGGGGATGCCAGGTCCTCAACAGCAAAATCAGTAAGGGACAAACAGGCTTAGTTGATGTTCGATTTGCAGTTTTCAAATCAGAGCTTCCCGTTGGTTCAGTGAAACATTCTGGTATCCCAGCCAGGGTTTTTCACTCCAAGAGCCTGAATATCATATTGCATAGAATCTGTGAACAAGAGTTGTGTCTAAGCCACCACATTCCTCCCTTACCTGTTTAGATAGTGCTAAGGAGAAGGCTTAGGTCTCCAGCAGAGCTTGGCATTGCTTCCATCATGGCAAGAAATACATGCACACTCCCAGACAAGCTGACACACTGAAAACTGGCCTGTAGACAGTGTATTTAAATTTTTTGATGGGCCTATGATGAGTAAATCTACCTGGTAGACTGTAACCCATTGTGAAAAAGTGCTTAGAAAGAAGACTAAGTGAGTGAGAACAATGGAAGTGTTTCTTTATACTCTCATTTCTCTCCCTCAACATCATTTATTTCATTGTCCTGCTAGTGGGGATATATGGAAGGGTCTCAATTATTGGATGGAGTGGTCTTAAATAAAACATGACTCAGGTGCTTTTGATATTAAGAATTCCTTATGATTCCTATCAACTTAAAAATCTATTCTCCCCATGAAATGACTTTCCCTTTTAAGTTCTTTGGTATTTATGGAATTAATAATGTGTTGCCCTGACACAAAGCCTTTCATCCAGAAACTTGAAAGCACTTTTTATTTGTCACATACTATGGTTATTTCATATGACTATAGATACCTTTAATGATTGATATTGAAGTGAGAGAAAAGAAACTGCATAATTTTGGGAAAACTTTCAAATATATAAGATCTCATCTTAATTAACTGTTAGTTTTTTATAGTTCATAGTAGACTGAAATGTGCTTCTACTTAAAAGGTAGCTTTGCTAAGAACCGTTTCTTTTAAATCAGATTTTAATTTAAAATGGTTTGTCCTTATTTCAAAAAATATAATACTGAGAATATTTTGTCTCAGATTTTTATTTCCATCACTAAAAATTTCGTATCTTAATATATGTAAATGTATTCTACATTGGCCTTTTAGTCCTCTTGGGCAATTACTAAAGTAATTCATAGTCCTGTTCTTCCTGGTATGTAGGAATAGATTAAATTTGTTAGGACACTTAAGTAGTATTAGATAAATTAAGTTCCATTGACCTAAAAGATAGCTAATTCTCTAGAAATGAAGCAGTTTATTTCATAACTCTTGTATAAGTTTATGTTGGAATTTTGAGGGTGATAATGAAATGAAATGATAATGAAGGTGTTTAATGAGCTCTTACTTCGTAGAGAACACTATGAAAATCCTCATCATTCATCCAAGTGATAATACATATATGCAAAAATTGTGAACCAGTCTTCTGCATGTGAATAGCATTCTAAGCTTACATAAATACTTTAAACTCTTGTGTATTTGATTTAAAAGGAAGTTTCTGGAAATAAACTATAGTATATGAATAAGTAAAATCATAGTATGGTTTGTTATATTGTAGTTCTTGCTTCTGCTACTAGTCAGGATAGGACATTAGACACGTCCTCTAGTTTCCCTCCACTGTAAAATGAAAGCATATTGTGTTTATGATTCCTGAAGCCATTTTAGGTTTCTATATGATATAATAAATTGTAACTCTTTCTAAAATATGAAGTATTCTTTTCCTGTTTTTAAATCATGCATCTGGTTATCTGCTATTGAGACAAAGTCATGATTAATTATAACTAACTTCATTTTTTTATGTGATGTTAGTCACCATGCAGTACATCATTAGTTTTTGGTGTCGTGTTCCATGATTCATTGTTTGCGTATAACAGCCAGTGCTCCATGCAATACGTGCCCTCCTTAATACCCATCACTGGGCTCACCCATCCCCTGACCACACTCCCTTCTAAAACCCTCAGTTTGTTTCCCAGAGTCAATAGTCTCTCATGGTTCGTCTCCCCCTCTGATCCCCCCGCTTCATTTTTTTCCCTTCCTTTTCCTAATGTCCTTCATATTATTCCTTATGTTCCACAGGTAAGGTTTCACTTACTTCAGTTTTATAGTCAGTTTTATAGTTGCTACTGAAACCAGTAGCAAGTCACACAGAAAAATATACCATCTAGAGCTGTTGTTGGCACCAAAATAAATGCTATTCTTTCTTCTGAAATTTTATCTGAGTTAATTAAAAGGAAGACACGAACACTGCTGGAGAATTTTTTTTAAATTTAAATTCAAATTAGTAATATATAGTATAATACTAGTTATAGGACTAAAATCTAGTGATTCATCACTTACATATAACACTCAGTGCTCATAACGAGTGCCCTCCTTGAAACCCACCACCTATTTATTTATTTATTTGACTATTAATTTATTTGAGAGAGAAAGAGACAGAGAACAAAGGCAGGGGGAGAGGCAGAGAGAGATGCTGCTGAGCAGAGAGCCCGACGCAGGCTTGATCCCAGGACTCTGGGATCATGACCTGGCCCAAGGCAAACATTTAACCAACTGAGTTAAACATCATAACATCTGAGTTTAACAGACTGAGCACTCTACCCAGCACCCATTTAGCCCATCCCCTGCCCACCTCCCCTCCAGCAACCCTCAGTTCGTTCTCTGTAGTTAAGAGTCCATTTTATGGTTTGTCTTTTCTTTTTCTTTCCCCTTTATTCATCTATTTTGTTTCTTAAATTCCACATATGAGCGAAATCATATGGTATTTGTCTTTCTCTCTGACTTACTGTGCTTAGCATAATATACTCTAGCTCCATCCATGTTGTAGCAAATGTCAAAATTTCATTCTTTTTTTATGGCTGAGTAATATTCCATTGTATACATATACCATAGTTCCTTTATCTGTTCATCAATTGATAGGCATTTGGGCTGTTTCCATAATTTGGCCATTGTTGACAATGCTGCTATAAATATTGGGGTGCATTAGCCCCTTCAAATAGGTATTTTTGTATCCTTTGGATAAATACCTAGTACTGCAATTGCTGGGTTGTAGGGTAGTTCTATTCTTAACTTTTTGAGGAACCTCCATACTGTTTTCCAGAGAGGTTGCACCAGATTGTATTATCACCAACAGTGTACGAGGGTTTCCCTCTCTCTGCATCCTTGCCAACATCTGTTGTTTCCTGTGCAGTTATATTTAAACATTCGGACAGGTGTGAAGTGATATCTCATTGTAGTTTTAATTTGCACTTCCCTGATGATGAGTGATGGTGAGCATCTTTTCACGTGTCTGTTAGCCATCTGTATGTCTTCTTTGGAGAAATGTCAGCTTATGACTTATGCCCATTTCTTAACTGGATTATTTGTTTCTTAGGTGTTGTGTTTGATAAATTCTTCATACATTTGAAACTAACCCTTTATCAGATATATCATTTGCAAATATCTTCTCCCATTCTGTAGGTTGCCTTTTAGTTTTGTTGATTGTTTTCTTCACTGTGCAGAAGCTGTTTATCTTGATGAAGTCCCAATAGTTCATTTTTGCTTTTGTTTTGTTTCCCTTACCTACAGAGACATATGTAGTAAGATGTTGCTATGGCCAATGTCAGAGAGATTGCTGCCTGTGTCACAGTTAGGCCCTTTATCCATATTGAATTTGTTTTTGTATATAGTGTAAGAAAGTGGTCGATTGATTCTTCTGCATGTTGCTGTCCAGTTATCCCAACACCATTTGTTAAGGAGATTATCTTTTTTCCATGGGGTATTATTTCCTGCTCTGTCAAAGATCAGTTAACCATATAGTGTGTCCATTTCTGAGTTTTCTATTCTGTTCTGTTGATCTATGTGTCTGTTTTTGTGCCAGTACCATATTGTCTTGATGACCTTAGCTTTGTGATATAGCTTGAAGTCTGGAATTGTGATGCCTCCAGCTTTGCATTTCTTCTTCAGGTTTGCTTTGGCTATTTGGGGTCTTTTGTGGATCCATACAAATTTTAGTATTGTTTTCTTCTAGCTCTGTGAAAAATGCCAATAATATTTTGATAGGGATTGCATTAAATGTGTAGGTTGCTTTGGGTAGTATAGACATTTTAACACTGTTTGTGCTTCAGTCCACGAGCATGGAATGTCTTTCCATTTCTTGTGTCATCTCCATTTTCTTTCATACGTGTTCTGTAGTTTTCAGAGTAAACATCTTTTACCTCTTTGGTTAGGTTTATTTCTAGGTAACTTAGGGTTTTTGGTGCAATGTAAATGGACCAATTCCTTTATTAATTTCTCTTTCTGCTGCTTCATTATTGGTGTATAGAAATGCAACAGATTTCTGTATGTTGATTTATTTTTCCTTGCTGGACATTTCTAAGAGTATACTATGACTATCACTATTTTTCTTCCATGGCTATTACATGACTCCACATCAACATGGTACTATTAATTTCTTCTGTGTATAGGGAGAATAAGTAATCAAGTAATTGATGCAATGGTATTGGAGGATATATTTGTTATGATTATTTCAGTTGTAAATAATAGGAATGTATCTCAAGTGAGTTTTATAAAAATGAAATTTTTTAAAAATTTTTTGAAATTTTTATATTATTCTGAACATAAGTTCAGAATAATGGGTTAAAACTGGCTTCAGGTCTTGGACTCTAGAGCTTAGATGATGCTAAACTGTACATCTTATCATCCCTTGGCTTGATGTTCTTTTGATTTCATTTGAACAGCTTCTTGCCATGGTATGTTAAGATGGCCAGAACAGTAGTCCATCCTCTCAGCAACTGTAGTGTAAAAAGCTCCTTCTTAATAATTCTGTAAGATTTCTTTAGCTGAATCTCCTTGGCCTGGTGTAAATTACCATTTGTATGGTTCAATTGGAAGACTCTTAATATTGGCCAAATTATGTGTGTACTTATCTCTGGAGCCTGTTGAGGTTGGGAGTGGCAACAATGTCAACCTGCTTGAATTAACATGGTTTTGGGGACTGGCCGGGAGTGAGGATGTAGTGAAATCAAGTTACTGTTGTCAGAAGAGTGAATGACTGCTGGGCTGGCTCAAGTAGTAGATACCCATTTCAATAAAGAGTCAAAGAATATGAAAAGGAGAAGTCAGAAAGGAAAGCACCATTCTTTCAACAGCTATATTTTGGGTGTTACTATGTGTTCTATACACTGAGGGCGCAGAATTGAACAAAACAAAAGTCCTTGTCCTTTGTTGCTTATTCTGGTACAAGAGATAGTGTTGTATGTTGACCTCTGAAATAATTGGTGTCTCGGTCTCTTCAGCCTGCAATAACAGAATGCTATAGACAAGGTGGTTTATAAACAACAGAAATGTATCACTTACAGTTCTGGAAGTTCAAGATCACGGCACTAGTGGATTTGGTGTCTGGTGAGGGCCCACTCTCTATTTCAGAAATAGACATCTTTTCCTTGTGTTCTCATGGGGCAGAAGGGACAAGGGAGCGCTCTGTGATCTCTTCAATTCTATAGTCAGTCTATAAGGACACAAATTTCACTCATAAGAGCTCTGCCCTCATGTCCTAATCACCTTCTAATTGCTCCACCTCCTAATACCATCGTACTGGGGTTAGAACATAAATATATGAATTTGGGGGATACACAAACATTCAGTCCATTATAATTAGTGTAATACACTTCATGATATGGGAATTATTGGACTTAAGTTTGATTCAAACTTAAGCATTTGCTTACTTAATTCTTTTCTCACCTCTATCCAATATAATTTTAAGGACAGATCCTAAGGAATGTATTTTATTCTCTTAACAATTGATTGTTGTCTATAATAGTTACAAACCTCTGAAAATTTAATGGAGTTTTAAGCTCTACACTATGTCATACATTTTATTAAATATAATAGGCTTTATTACTTTCTTGAGATTCTCAGTACTTAGATATTACATCAGTCCTTAACTATCTGACAAGTGTAGATTAATGAGAAAAATGTCAAACTCCTGTCTGTATGATGAACTGTTATGTACTAAAGACACTACATTAAAACATATACAGATAATGTTATATTACCAACCAAGGTATATAGAATTGAGATGTTATATGACAATTGCAAAATAGGTGAAAGTGTTTGTTCTTCATGCCAGGGTGAGATGGTTGGAGAGTTTTATATGGTGAGCAGCCAAATGTTGAAAGCAGACTTCAGCTCTGTGCTTGCTAGTACCTAGGGTAATGAATGAAGAAATTAGGATGAATGACAGAGAATTTGTACTTCTCAGTAGTCAGAAACAAAAGAACTTTAGAATCCTTAGGTCTCAGAGGTTTTATTTAGTTATTTATTAATTATTATAAACGTGTATAATCCCAGATCACATAGATCACTTGAGATCCTTGTGCAGTTGATATATACCTCAGTTTCATTATCATTTAAAATGGAAAAACAGGGGAGCCTGGGTGGCTCAGTGGGTTAAAGCCTCTGCCTTTGGCTCAAGTCATGATCCCGGGGTCCTCGGATCGAGCCCCATGTTGGGCTCTCTGCTCAGCGGGGAGCCTGCTTTCCCCCCTCTCTCTCTGCCTGCCTTTCTGCCTACTTATGATCCCTGTCTGTCAAATAAATAAATAAAAATCTTTTTAAAAAAAGTGGAAAAACAAAACATCTTATTTGCTTGTTTTTTTTTTTTTGTATATAATAAAAATCATATGGAATTTATCTTCCACATGGTAAGTACTTAATAAATTATACTTACTATGATCTGGATAAAGAAATGGTCTCTTTCTAATATGAATTTATGATTCTGTTGAGAAGTCATAATACAAGTAACACAAATGAATGGCAATTGGGGATGTGAAGGATTTAGGCTCAGTGTGGAATTTTGAGCTTCTTGTATTCTAAAATGGGAAGCTGGAGTAAGTGTTGATCTAGAATTTAAAAGGTCAGGTACACTACATTCTGGAAACAAGTATTCAGAGCTCAGAATGAATTCAGTCCCAAGACAGAGTGAGTAATTTCTGTGATCTATTTTGTATTTCCTGAAGGAGTCTTCCAGGCTGAAGGTCAGGGCAAAAAGTACAGTTGCTTCATAGAGAGCAGAGTCCCTGTGGTCACAGAGCTTGCTATTATTGTTGTTGTTCTTATTGCTTATTTTTGTTCTTATAGCTAATATTTAGCTATATCATGGAAAAGTGTGGTTTTGGGCATGTTCTTACAGTTCTAGTCTGTGAATAGCATTAAAAAGTAAATATTGTTAATATATTATAATTCTAATATTACAACTTAGTTATTTTGTCTGAAATAATGTGCTGTTTTTGTGTATAACAGTAATTCTCCTTCTTTGTTCTGAGTTTATCTTTAAATAAAATTAGTTATGTGAAAGTTCCTAGCAGAATTTGTAGAACAGTGTCCTCTCTCTCTCTCTTTTTTTAAGAATTTATTTATTTACTTGAGAGAGAGCATAAGAAGCAGGAGGGGCAGAGGGAGAGAGAGAAGCAGGTTCCCCACTGAGCAGGGAGCCCGAGCTGGAACTCCATCCCAGGACCCCTGCCTAGATCATGACCTGAGCTGAAGGCAGACGCTTCACCGACTGAGCCACCCAGGCGCCCGTGTCCACTCTCTTTTTGTTAGTTTACTTCTTTATTCTACATCTACGTAAGAAGAAAATGCATATCAATAATTACTGTGTAAAAAATAAAATAGGAAATGTGTAAGTTAAGGTTTCCATGATTACATATTAATGAAAGTAATGTAAGTAAAAGGAAAACTAGATAAAGTTACGTGGATAGCATCACTTCTAATTCTTTTTTTAAAAACAAAGATGGAAAGAAATGAATAAAAATAAATTACATTTTACTTTTTACTATAAAAATTTTAATATTAATATTCAGGTACTTTTTAAAAGATTTCTTAGGAATAAATTTTTATATGATACTATTTATACTTGAGAAGAAAATTATTTTATTTCAGGATCTTTGCAGTTTTGTTTTCAGATCCTTATATTACATTCAGTAATTTCTGAAGGTGCATGCTATTTCTGTTCTGTCACTTCATTACTTATTTAGTTCAAGGCATAAATCAATATGTTGAAATAAAAACCCTCAACCTATAGCATGGGCCATCATAAAGATGGTAGTTACTTCCTGTTTAGCTTTAGAAGTTCAAAATACCAATGAAACAAACCATCGTGGTCTTTCCCCTTGATTTATGATTATACAATAAAATATTTAGAAATAATTTCTCAATAATTGGTCACTGGAACTGTAAATAAATTGATTCTAGCATTTTTAAAAAAAATAACTTATTTATTTGACAGAGAGAGATACAGTGAGAGAGGAAGCATACGCATGGGGAATGGGAGAGGGTGAAGCAGGCTCCCCAATGAGCAGGAAGCCTGATGCAGGCCCTGATCCCAGGACCCTGGGAACATGACCTGAGCCGAAGGCAGACACTTAATGACTGAGCCACCCAGGCACCCCTCTAGCAATATTTTAACAGCAGAAATTTTTAAATGAATTTTGTCAGAAAGCAATGTTGTGGTTGATTGAAGTGCTATCCTTTAGTCTTTAGTCTCATTTGTAAATCTTAAAAAAACAAACAAACAAAAGTGACAAAATTTAGAAGTTGTTCTTTTCCACTGGTGCCTTTGTATAGATAAACAATATCAAGTGTTAATGCCTTAGAACTAACTCATCAATTTGCTGAGTTGAAGTTTCAGTAAAACTTGCATAGTTTTCTTTCAGTAATGATTGTTTTATCCTAATTTCCACTTTAGTACAAATTAGGACATAATTTTTTTTATTAGATTGCAGCATTTGGCTTATCTTGCGTTCAGAGGATATGTTAATGGGTGCCTGAATGGTATAGTTGGTTAAGTGTCCAACTCTTGGTTTTGGCTCAGATCCTGATCTCAGGATCTGAGATCAAGCCCCACATGGGGCTCCGTGCTCAGCATGGAGTCTGCTTGAGATTTTCTCTCTTTCTCTCTCTGCCCCTCTCACTCATGCTCTCTAAAATAAATAAATAAATCTTAAAAAAATAATATGTTATTGTGACACATGAGTAAGCTTTTTCTTTCTAAAGATTATTTCGATACACAGTATTATTTTATTCTTATAGGGAAAATACCAATTATATACATCATTCATTCGCACAGTATGTAAAGGGCACTTAGTATTTGCAAGTAGCTCTACTAATCAATGAAGATTAAAGTGATCATGGTAAAACTCTTGAAAAGGAAAGAACACACATAGGAGTTGCTTAGCTGTGGATTTATAAGAAATAGCACCTAAGTCAACTCCTAAGTCAACCTCAGGGCAGAAAAATCAAGAGAACAGAAAACAGGAAAGGAAAACTCCATTTAGGACTTGTGATAAGAAAAATAAATAAAATAAAATAAAATAAAATAAATAAGCCATTTGCCTTATGCAAATGAGTTGTTGATTATCTACTGCCCATTCTAGAGTAGAACAGGTATTTTCAGATCTGCTGTATTTTGTTTTGCTTAATTTTTGATGGTTGTGGTGGGAAGAGGGGTATGGGTTGAGAGAAAAACGCGTAAATGTGACAGCTGCTCAAGGTTAGGGGCTGGAGAATATCTCCTGTATTTCCCTGCTTTCAGTACTAAGCTCAAAACCAGCAAATTAGTAACTTTCAATTAAAAAAAAACCAAAAAACTTGGTACAGTTTTTAAGGGTTGTCAAGTTACTGACCTCTTATCTCCAATATGTCCTGGGGAAGAAGTTAGCAAAGAGCTACTATGCCTACCATCTCCTGTCACTAATCAAGATCCATTTATGTTAATAATTCCCTTTGTTTTTTAAAAAAAGCAAGTCAGGCAGGAAATTTAAGTCATTCACACTTCTGCATAAATTACCTCCATCAGATAACCAAACAAATTGCTTTTCTTTTTATGTTGCCTCATATCTTCTGCCCCAGGATATTTTTTTTTCAACCAGTAGAGGAGAGGTGTAAGTTTCTTTGGGAGTCATGGCCATTTGGGTCTTGGTATATCTGCTTGGGGAACACAATGAGGGCATTGAAACACAAGAGAAAGGTGAAGGTAAAAGAAAGAACTGAGAAGAAACTTTCTTTGTTTTATTTTCATCTAGTATTGATGTATAATTTAGAAAGTCCTTTCAAGAACATTTGCTGTAAGTTCCCGATGCCAGAGCTAATGTAAAATAAAAAGACCCAAGTTTTTTTACTTGGTTCTGTACAGCAACCATAATCACTGGATAATAAACAGAAGTGTAGATATCATTTGAATATTTGCCGAAGGCCTATGACACTTTGTGACCAAGCAGGAATAAAAGGAGATGTAAGTTCTCAATATTTGACTTTTCCTGTGGGCATTTTTCAGTCCAGGACTAGCATTGGTTCTGTTTTTCATGTTTACACATATTATTTAACTGTGTATCTAAATGGTCTTGTTGCAGGATTTCTTTTCCTTTAGTGCCTGTGGTTCTTGGTCATGCCACTTTGAAGAATGAAGAGGTAGACCAGATGAAGAGTGGTGGGCAGCAAAGCAATGTTATTGAGTGATAGTAAATTTATTGAGTGATAGCACAAAGCTCCCGAAAAGGGAGGGGACCCAAGAGGGTTGCCACTGGAGTTTCTAAGTTTAGGGGTTTTTATGGACTTGTTGGCTGGCTATTTTAATCTGATTAACCCTCCTTGTGTCTGTCCACCCAATCAGGTTTTTGTCAAATATCTATCACATGGGAAAGGGTGGAGAGCTCTTTCCGGGTGGTGTGAAATCCTTTTAAGGGTGGTTTCCTCTTAAGTTGGTGGGGGGAGAGGGATGCCATTGTCCCTGCCTAACTTTCATCCAACTGTTCTTTAGTCTCAACAACGTAGTTGCTTCTGTTGCAGAGGAAAAAAAAATATCTTCTTTTCAAGGTTCTTCTAGCTAGACTAAGAATTAAATTGACATCAGGCAGATTAATAGGAGAAAATCAAGTTTAATTTCATACATACAGGGAACTGAGATAGATGAGTTTCTAAAGACTGTCAGGTAAAATGAGGTATATATGTCATCCTGGACTAAAGAGAAGGGGTTATGTCTGGGACTTTAAACGGAAGGAATGAATTTACAGGAAGATAAAAATAAGTAATGTTTGGTAAACAAATGTTTGCTGGGCCATTCAGAAACAATGGGACAGAGAGAGGACTTTAATCAAGGGAACTTTGCTAGGTTCCTTCCCATCTACCACATCTATAGCCAATATATTGTAGTTATCTATGGTGATAGTTCTCTTCCTGGAGTAGCTCTAAATTCTTTAAAGCAATTGTGAGCATTCCAGGGGTAGGGGTCAGAGTTTCTTCCTGAGTCTTTTGAGCCTTAATTGTTTTCAGCATGGCATAATCTACCTGCCTAAGTGGCCATATTGGGGTGACCAACACTTGGCCTTTACACTACAATAGCCAAAGTGGGGTCAGCATCTGTGACAATGCATTGAGTAAGGTTTCTGCTCCCATTTATTTTTATAAAAAGGAAGACTGACTAGAAGAGAACATTGTCACCTTTTTCATTATGTATAGCTCATTAGTTCCCTTGTCAACTTTGCTTTTAATCAATTGAAGGAAAAAGGCTTCACAGATTTTCAGTAGGAAACATATGGAGCTGTAACTCATCAGTAATGTCTGAACTTACATTTAAAGGTGCAGCTGACCTTGACCATGTATCCTTTCCAAGTTGCCTCTTGTAAATCCTGTGATCAATAAATGAAATAGTATTTCAGTGCCTTCACAACTCACCTTCAAATGTCTGTTTTCCCACAGATCATCTAAGCTTCTGTAAAACTTTTTTTTCCCCTTGTAACAGGCACCAATTCTCTTTACCTTACAAGTTTCATAAAAGACTTAGCATTTTTCCTCAATATTAAGTTATGACTAAAATAATGAGTTAATAGTATCAGCATTTTAAGAAATCTAACTCTACTCAAATATCTAAATAAATGCTGTGTCCTAAGGAGTCACCCTGAATGGCAATATATTTATTCTAAGGGTGTTCCCATTGCATGTACGTTATTGACATGCCTTTGGAATGGCATTTAGAATCTATTTTCAAGCTTCAATACTTTATACATAATCCCTACTTGTCATTATTTACTCAAGTGAAGCTTTTCTTCATCAGCTTTTAAAAAATAACCAAGGGTATTGAACACACAACAGTATATTTTTTCTCTGTATGTATTTGTGGATGTATTAGAAAAAGTAAAAGATTAGAGGTTGGTTGATGCTGGATTTGAGATTGGATGAGATTTTTTATTATTAAGTGGGATTAAAATATGACTAAAACTAATCTATCTTGGGCCTTTATACTCCTTTTTTGTCTCTTGGTTGTGAGGTATCAGGGCATACCTAGGGCCTACAATTTCAAGAAACTTTACATCCTAACTCTCAGAGACACCATGGGCTTAAGCAGAATGAACTTTATTATTTTCAAAGTATATTAAAATATTGCAGGATGTTGGCTAAGTAACTTGTAAAACTTGCTTCTTTCACTATAGGGGAATAAGTTCCTTTGAATAATGGAGAAAAATATCTAATATTTGAGGGGAAAAGGATTTAAAAAATTTTTTAAATTCTAAATTTCTTTTAAGATTTTATTTATTTGAGAAAGAGAAAGAGAGAGAGCACACAAACACTGGGGAGGAGCAGAGGGAGAGGGAGAAGCAGACTCTCTGCTGAGCAGGGAGTCCAACACAAGGTGTAATCCCACGACCCCAGGATCAATGACCTGAGCTGAAAGCAGACACAACCAACTGAGCCACCAAGGCACCCCAAAGAATTTTGTTTTAAAGAAAGTTCATTTTGAAATAAGTTAACTCTAAGTGCTCAGGTGGGAAGAGGCATTTAATACATAAAAACTTATTATTAAAAGAGGTAGGAATTACATTAATAAAAATAATTCTTTCAAGTTTTTTTCCTCATTCCTATTTTGAGTGTACTCTTAAGATATCAAGTATACAATTAAAATATTATATGTATTATTTGGAAAATAAAACTGAAACATTATCCATTTAATCACTGATTTTCCTCATGAAGACAACCCCCTGGTGGGGGTTAAACCCTGGGCCTCAGAGGTATTTTTTTCAATTTCCTATCTCCCGATCTGATATGCCTCCTCCCTGTTCCCTTTACTACTTCTGTGTTGAAAATCGTACTGTGCACCTGCAGTGTTTCTGAGTGGAATATGTTCTACAAATAAACTTTCTAAAAGCTGAGAAAATATTGAGAACCAATGAATTAAACCATGCCTATCTAAAATACATTGAATAATACTAAGAGGTATACAATAGAATTTAATATTCATTAATTAAAACTATAGCTGGGTTTTCCCCCCAAATAATAGACTTTTAAAACTAGGAGATGTGTGTGTGTGTGTGTGTGTGTATAATATGTATATAATTTAAAATGATTTTTCTTGAAATTGTAATAAAATATATATATGTAGGCTTGGGCCTTAAATGCTGGACAAAAAATGAAATGAAATGTCTTTGCTATTTAAAATAGGCAAAGACAAAATTTCAAATGGTTCTGCCTATAAGCTTGCTGATATGCATAATTTCAAATCAGGCCAGTTACAGCTTTCATTCTTTGAACTAAATTCAAAACTCTATTACTTTCATAGTATTAGAGAGAAAAATCAAATGTTTCTTTAATGCCTACTTTCATTTGCTCCATACCCAATTCTGAGGGACTGCTGTCAACAATGACAAACACATGTACTGGACATTTAATAACATTCCTGATATGATAAAGAGAATCTGGAGTAATTGTATACCATAGATGAACTGCCAAACCCATTTTATACCTTTCAAATAGAACTAAACTACCACTAATTTCCTACAGAGCCTTTAAAAAAATTGTAAGAACAGCGTGATTTGTTCATCATAGAGCCAAGGTACACCATTTTTAGAGTGCTTTCAAAATAGAGGTGGTCATGTTTATTTCTAAGATGGTATTGTGATTTATTTTCTGTAAGTAAACAAAAATTTTGACCAAACACAATGTAAAATCAATTCAAAAAGCCCCAAAATACTTTTTAAAATTTGGTTGAAAGATCAAAAAATGATTAAAAGTGCTGTAACTGTCTAAATCAGGACGCTCCATTGTAAAGGTATTTATCTTCACAATTAGAACCAAAAAGCTTAGTAACATTATTTTAGTTTATATACACACCTTTAAAATGTGTTTATGCTCTTTATCTTCCTGTCCTTTTATCTTCTTTAAAAAAAAAAAGATAGGCAATTAGGTAAGCAATCACTGATGTAGTTTTATATTATTATAAATTATGACACCAGTCTGTTTTACTGTTTTATCTTAGCAAATATGAACAATGATCTTTCCTTTGAGAATATTTAAGGCATTCCTGGAAAAAAGTTTTATATATATATATGTATATATATATAACATATATATTATTATTAAATGGGATATATATATATATACTTATGCTAAGTGTGCGTGTGTGTGTGTATATAATTTTTTTTAATGGCTCATAGATTCCAAGTACATTCAGGAGACAACCAAACGTTTCATTGACATATCGTTTATTAAACAAATTACTTAAGTGACTTTCACATATCTTAGCCTAAAAGGTAATAGTAGTATTTATAATGAGCTCAAAGAACAACATTAAAAAAATTGAGAAATTAACACTGAAGTTATAAAATAAATAGTCTGCCATACAATTTCTAAATAGTTATATACAGTAAATATTGGTTGAGTAATACATGAACTGATAATTTTTATCTTTAAAATTTGAAAGGATTAGCTAAGAGGGAAAGATGTGAAGAGTTTTAATTTCAGCGGAGTAGATTTCAGAATTTTAAAGAAATTGAGTTATATTGTTAAAGGTAAATTGCCACCTGTCCATTGAAAGAGAGAAAAATTTATGTTTATAATCTTAAAAAATAAAATTCTGAAAACTCTAGCACGTTTTTGACAAGCGTTTTGCTTTTGTTATCAAATAATGCTGATGTTTGGCAGTGGAATAGGATTCATTTTTCCTTATAATATTGTTACCAATAAGTACCTGAATAGAATTAAAGGATGTATTTAATTTTGTCTTTATAATATTCTAGGAGTGGACAAAAATATGAGCAAGGAGTTGTTTGAAAATTCTGAATTTATTTTATTTTTTATATAGATCTCTAGATTTCTGCAGTTGGGTGTGTTTAACATTAACCCCTGATAGAGAGCCATCAACACCACCCACAAAAAGCAGTTGTAATTGTGAAGTTCTAGTAGTATGGGAGATGCTTTTTTTTTTTTTTTTGGTGGTGGAGGAGGTCAGCTATTTAAAGATCATCTGAAGATGAACTGTTAGTATTTTAGTGAGTCCTGAAAGCATTTTGGTTCTAGTTCAGAGACCTACTTTTTGTGATCAATTTAAAGCATTTTCTGTATGTATACACACACATGCACACACAGGTATCCATATATATTTCTTTTAACTATATATTGATAAATTTATAAGTATATAGAAATATATATGCTAAGTATACATTTCTAAAATTTATAAAATTCTAAAGTTGAAGTTTCATAAGCAGAAATAAATAATATAGAAAATCTTACGTAGTATAATATTATTGGTGACTGATCTGATTAAATTCCTTCAAGCTAAAAGAAAAAAGTCACTTGCAGTTTTTTTAGTCTCCATTAAAGAAACAATTCCAGTAATCTCCTGAATCCCTTTTCAGCCAACAGCTCTGTAACATCTTGCTTTGACACGTGATACTGCCATGTTAGCTAATTCCAACTTAGAGAGATGAGTAACCATGGCTCCATCCAATTTTCCACATGACATCTGTGGCGGTAGAGGCATTCACAGGACCTCTCTCCTGGAGAGCTCTCCCTTAGGTGGAGTTTGAATTTCTGTAAGAAAGTCATTGACACAGGAATCAGTCAGGACTCTGCATTAGGACTCGAAGCTTCCTGGGTTCAGATGCTCACAAGGCCATGTTTCTTGGAGATTTCCTGCCCTTCCCCCATAAAGCTATTCCTGTAGGCTGGCAGAGAGCTTGCCTGTGGACTAGAGGGTGACAGACCCCCTTTGATGATGAGCGTCCACAGGCACAGGGAGCAGACTCTTACTATTCATTGAGCTGCACAGCTGTGGCAACTGGATCCTGCCCTGGTGTCAAAACTTGGGGGCAGGGCTTTAGTTTAAGCAAAAGAGAAGACCATTTAAGTACAAATGAGCTACTTCAGGCCCTCTGAATTTATTGTCCTCCAGTTGCCCTGATTTAAGATCCACCCTTTGTTTTACTGAAATGTCAGAGTTGGCCATCTTTTCCATAGGCTCATATAAAAAAACAAAAGACAAAAGATAAAACACCACCATCATGTTTTCACACCTAAAAGGACATAATTTCATACATGAATAGGTTTGTGAATCTTTGGCATTAATATTTTCATGATTGTGTATTCTCTCTCTCTTATTAAACCCTGGGTTCAGCATGAAATAAATTCTTGTTGATTCATCTTCGATACTGTTGCATGGTTTGCCTTGCTGCAGGTTGTGTGGAATATTATTTGGTGGATTTCTCACCTTTTTTTGTGAACGGAAATTTGCTATTTAATGAATAAACTATTCAAATCTTGAAGGAATACAGGCATATTCACCAACCAAGCATTTTTAGAATGACACTAAAGAGAATCTGTAGCAGGTGGCTATTTCTAGCTGTCCAAACCTTAAGCAGCACATAAAGAGTTAACAACTGTACAAATGAATATGCTAATCAGGGCATAATTTATCTCTGAAGAAACGTATTTATTGTGTCTTCTATTTGATTAGATGGCTTCAATGTTCAATTAATCAGTTACCTTTCAATATCATTCCTGAGAGCTGCTTAATTAATCTGTTGCACTGCAACCCTGTTCATTCTACAAGCAATTCCTCGCCCCATTTCAAATGACAAAACCCAGGAACTGTGCCACGTAAAGAATTTATATCAATGTCAGGTGAAGGTTGATAAGTGGCTGACTTACTTTTTCATTATTATGTTAGTCAAACCAATCAGCCTTAGAGAATTTACATTTGTCAAAAATTTTTAGTGCATTGAAACTAATGAGAAATAGGGGAGGAAAATCATCAAGAGAATGGTGGCATTGTTTGTATTGTCTCAAGGGCAGTGTTCTCCTTTTATCAAATGGATTCTTATCTTTTTCCAAATGGTGAATTTAAAAAATAGTGCTAATTGAACCCAAATTAGTGTGCTACATGTTTACTGCCTACTGGGCACTATTTATTGCTTCCCAAATGCTATCAGTAATCATCCCAATAATAGTTCTGTGAATATTTATCAGATAATAATCGGTTTGAAGTTGTTCTGTTCACAAGATAGAGTAGGCATTCCCAAGTAATTGTTGAGATAACCCACCAATTAAATCACAAGCTCACAGGTTTTTCTCTCATCTGTTCCCCACACTTGGAATCCCCCTTCTCTTTCCTTTCTTTTCTCTTGATACTGACTGAGACTCCATATTATCCCTCACTGTCAGTGCCTTTTTTGTCCTACAGAAGCAGAAGCATTTTGGTAGAAGTCGGACCAAAATTGGTATGCAGATCTCATACCATGTTCTTTGTCTTCCCAATGTCCTAGGCCAACTTTCATCTCCCAACACTACCTCTCTCATAGGTCCATTTAGCTTTCCAAGAAGAGATTAAAATATTAGAGTTAGGGCACCTGAGTGGCTCAGTCAGTGAAGCATCTGCCTTCGGCTCAGGTCATGATCCCGGGGTCCTGGGATCGAGCCCCGCGTTGGGCTTCCTGGTCAGTGGGGAGTCTGCTTCTCCCTCTGCCTCTCCCCCTGGCTTGTGCTCTCTCTCTCACTTACTCTTTTTCTCTCAGTAAATAAATAATATCTTTAAAAAAAAGTCACAAATTGCCAGAGACAAAATGCAAATAGATCCTGGTCACTCACTAATTTATGCCCTTCAAATGATTTCAGTGTAATATTGGGAACAAAGAATCCCTTCCTGCAGTTTTTCTATGCATTTTCAGCAAAAGCATATTCATAGTTTTTGTAGTAATTGTTTATTCAAGCTTGACTAAGACTTGTCCAGCAACTATGTGGGGTTTCCCTGGACTCCTATTTGTATTTTACATGTGGATATACAGTCAAACCAAACTCATTCAAGTGTAGAAAGGTGTTAATGTTTCTTCTTACTGTGAATACAGTAGAGTCCAATTTGGGATTATTTGGCTTTGTTCTAAATATCACTACTACTGTGACCCCCAACCCCACTCTCCTTTATTGCTTATGCCAAAGGAAGGACTTACTGCTCTTTATACAATATATTTTAAAAGACTTTAAAAATGTTAAGAAAGCAAGGATATCAGAACACAAATGAATTCACTAAAACCAGTAAGATGTGGTTGGGGATGATACTAGTATAAAGTATGTGTTATGAGGTGCTGTCCACTTGCTAGAGGAAAGTACAAGTGACTAGTGGCCTGCAAAAACGGGGAGATGTCACATGTGCTCCAAGTGTCCAGGTTTGGATGTACAGAAGAATCAGAATCAGGTACTGAGAAAAACTTTTCAAGTTTCCGTGTCCTCCTGTATGTTCTCAAATTCTGCTTGGAATGTCCTGCCACTCTTCCCTTGGCTGACTTGAAACACTTCACAAGTCCCTCATCCATCCCTGGGATGGCATTGTTAGGTGCCTCTCCTCTGTAATACTATCATTTGAGACATATTGCTATCATGGTGCTTATAGTATTATAATGATTTGTTTAATCATCTTTGTCCACCATGGTTTTCAAAGCCCCTTAATGGCAGTGCCTATGTATTATTCATCCTTTAATCTCCAAAACTTAGCACAGCATCTGGAAAATTATAAATCAATAAATATATCTTGAATGGTATTGTGCTAAAAAAATAAACCTTTTTTTTTTAATAAAGATTTTATTTATTTATTTATTTGACAGAGAACTAGCACAAGTAGGCAGAGGGGCAGGCAGAGGGAGAGAAGCAGGCTCCCCTCTAAGAAGGAAGCGCGATGGGGGACTTGATCCCAGAACCCTGTGTCTATGACCCTAGCCAAAGGCAGATGCTTAACTGACTGAGCCACCCAGGCACACCCCCTCCAAATAAAACCTTCTAAATGACATACTGTTATAACGATAAAATGCCAGTTTCTTAAAGCTATTTCTTACAGCTTTCCTGACCAAACATGCTGTTCAGAAAAAAGCAAAACAAAAAAAAGCATAACTTTACGGTCGAATCAGCACATTGCAGCCTAACATCTGCAACGAGGGGGACTCACTTAATTCAAAGATAAGTTTTGGAAGAATGGTTTGATCGTAAGTCATATAATCTTAAGAAGTTATTTCAGTGAAATGTTTCATATATTTTAAACAGTAACAAGTTCAAGGTTATTTCCTCTAGAAATTTCCTTGAGTACATTAGTTCTTTGCTGCTCCTTTAAGTGGGGAGCCATATGCTTTACCCATTAGTGAAACTGAGTGTACCAGTGACTTTCGTAAGAAAGCCACACATATATGGGCCAACCTAGGATTCTACTCCAGCATGTAGAGAAATGTTAAATATCCTTAAGCATGCTAGAAATAGTGTCCTTGTTGTTTTTTTAATTTTTAATTTTATTTTTGTCTCTTTCTTTGATTAAGCTCTTGGCTATCGCTTTTTACTGTTCTGTGAACACCAACCTACCAAAACATTTCAGTTTCTAGCTTAAGTTGTATTGGTAAACTAGATGTTTAAGCTGATTTTTAAATTATCTAAATAAAAATAATATGTACATCAGTTGATGCCTGAGAACTTTTTGCTAAGCATGTCTTAAGTAAGGTGGATATTAAGCCCGTTTTTCCTCCTGAATTTCCTATCTAGATGAAGCTCACCACGTCCACTGAATTATCCAAATTACAAAGCTGAAATATTTATGTTTCAGTTTTCTCTTATTCCTTCATATCCAGTTATTCAACAAGCTATGCTATTTCACTTCTGAAATAGCTCTGCTCCAGTTTTCAACTGTCCCTTTATTTGAAGCTCATATTGTCTTATGTGGACTCTGCAGGAATTTTGTATCTGGTCTCTTTACCATTTATCTCAACCCCTCCAATCCAATTATTATACTCACCTCTTGGAGACTTTTCCCAAGTGCAAATCCTTCTGTAAATATCTAATATCCTTAGGATAAAAGTCAAACTCCTAACTCATTCATGGATTCACAGAAAAATTTAACACCTATTATGTACCAGGCACTGTTGTAGGCACTTAAACACATATAAAAGCTTTCCAGAATCATATTTCTTTCCTGCTTCATCTTCTAGCATCTTCCTAGGCAGATCCTGAAATTACACTTACCCTTCAGAACTACAGACTCTTCTTGAACGCAGAATGTTCTTTCCTACTTCCAAGCCTCTGCATATCCTGGTACTTTGGTGTAAAATGCCCTTCTTTCCTTGCCCTTCAAGATGTATCTCCTGCTCTGTGAGGACTTCTTTGCACTGCTGCCATATCTGGGCAGAGATAGGAACATTCTCTTTGGTGCCACTATATTCATGCTTTCTAGACTTAAATCCTCATTTTAATCATAATTGTAACTGTTTCCTTGCATTACTTTCCTAATTGACTGGGAAGACCAGGGGTATTACCTTTTCATCTTGGTATCCCCAGGGATTTACACAGCATCTGATAAATAGTGAATGTTCAGTTAACATCTTTTTATTTTTTTTAAATATTTATTTATGTATTTATTTGACAGAGAGAACGAGTGTAAGTAGGCAGAGCGAGAGGGAGAGGGAGAAGCAGGCTCCCCACTCAGCAGGGAGCCCAATGCGGGACATTATCCCAGAATC
Source organism: Mellivora capensis (assembly GCA_004024625.1). Taxonomy (NCBI): domain Eukaryota; kingdom Metazoa; phylum Chordata; class Mammalia; order Carnivora; family Mustelidae; genus Mellivora; species Mellivora capensis. The sequence continues at coordinate 78,715 of PISX010000865.1, forward strand.
CTGGGATCATGACCTGAGCCGAAGGTAGCTGTTCAGTCCACTGCACCACACAGGCACCCCAGTTAGCATCTTCTTAAGAAGCTGCAGAATGGCCATCTGCCTGCTTTAGATGGGCAATAAATTGATGGTGTTACCATGATCCAAAGCATGGTTACTTGTAAAATTGTCTTCTTTCTCTTCCAATTAGATCATAAGCCCCTTCAAGGCAGGGAGTTCTCTCCCTTATGATACCTAGTAAAAGCCTTTGCACACAGTAAACACTTAGTCCACAACTGTTGAATTGAATTTTAAAATCACTCCAGTAAATTTCCCTGTAGTCTGCTGGAACTTCCAAAATGATGACTTCATTGCTGTATGCTCATTAAAGAGGTCCAAAGAAGGAATTGCAGAACTTCGTAGGGAAATCATTTCTCCTCTTACTTCCTGTTCTCCTCTGGCTCCTCGCCCACTCTGATTGACTAAGCATTATGCTTGAGCAGAGAAGGAGCACAAAACTGGGAGGCAAAGCTGTACCATATTGTAGAGGCTCCACAGAAGTCGATTGGATTTTTTGATGGCAGAAAGAGATTGCAGGAAATTGTTGGAATATTAATTCAAGGAGCATCTAGGGTGAGAGGAGACTAAAACAGAGAACAGTGTCAGGGGGAAGGAAGGAGTCAAAGTGAGGCAGTTTTGACAGTCTGTGGTGGATACTCTCTCTGGTATGACTAATTGAGAATTGATTGTGCATGCAGAAAGGTTATGTTTTATTAAGGGAAACCTTTTTCCCTTTTGTCTTTATGAAATCCGCTCTTCTGCAGTTGTTACTCCCTTCCCATACTAAAGCCTCATTAATTTATAATTCACCACATTGCTTTAAAAGTGCTGTGCAAATTTCCTGTTTCTCTCACATTCAGTGCTTCTAATAGAGAGAGTCAAGTAGGATATAACTTGAAATGCTGCTTGTCTTGAGGGCTGCATGCCAGACTTGCTGGTGCCAAAATATTTCACCAATCGTCTCTTAGATCATTGTAAATGTTTCCAAGTACCATTTTGCAAGCTCCATGAAAGTGAATTTGGGCTCTAAAACAACTCTTTTACTGTTGACTATAAATTGACTCTGGTTTCTACAACCTTAAGTCAAAGCTAAATGGAGTCTTCTATTGGGGCTCTGTTAATTTTAAGGACAGGTACCCTCACACAGAGGCACCACCTCACCAAATGCAGACTTTAAGGGCAAAGGCAATAGAAATGGGAAGAAGGAAATTAACCCCTGTTCCACCATCCTAAATGTTGTTTCTGTCAATAAATTTGATAGAACTTGGGAAACCATTGCATACAGAAGTGTAGAAGAAGTTAAAATGGCCTTTCAGTTTCTAATTGTCCAACATGCCATTAGTGAATATATAATTAAAGAAAGAGTAGGTTGACATCACTTTTCATTGAATCCCACTTTATAGATATAAAGAAAACAAGGAGAGAAGTTGACAATTTAGATAATTTTTGGAAATTTTAACATCTTGCATATGAAATGCCTCAGAGATTTATAGAAGGAAACCTCAGGTCTCTTTAGAGACATGTAAGTTTGGAGGGTGTGTGTGTGTGTTGGGGTGGATATATTAACATGGACTATCATGCAGGGGTTAAAATCTCACGTGTCTCACAGATTCCAGGGAGAGAACATAAGTAAAGCAAGCGAGGTGGGGAGTGATAGAAATGTGTGCCTGGATTAAAAGAGTGGTAGCCATTCAGCTGTGGTTGATCACTGCCAAACAAGAATACAGACCTTATTTTTTTTTTTTTTCCGAGAGAAACTAGAAAACTATTTTTTTGTTGTTGTACATAAAATCTCACATAAATATCTGTAACTATCCAAACACTGACATTTTGTGATGGTCCAATAAAACACAGGATACAAATTCAGCTACAAATTTGAGACCTCTAGGTTGCACTTTTATTGGGGAATGAAGACTTATAACAGGTTAAGCAATTCAAGCATAGTATAAGCCATTACATAATTAGTTATTAAATAGAATGAGGTATCAATTGACAAACTTGTAAGTGTAGACGGGAAGAGATCAATGTTGGCTGAAGTTAAAACAGAATCATGTGAAGATGTGGTATGTCATCTAAACCTTGAAGAGTGGATGCCTCTCAGTGGCAATAAGAAAGGGAGAAAGTATTTGAAGCAAGGAAAGTGGTATGGAACCTAGAGATGGTAATTTGGGGACAGTGAATAGCTTATACTAAGTGGGAACAAAGAAAGGACTAGAACCATTTTTTTTAACTCCTAGCCCATTGTTTTCTCTACCATGCTCTAGCACCTCTTATCTTGACCTAGGAAAAATAGACGTAATTATAAATTAGGTAAATATTTGCTGAATACCAATTATATGCCAAGCACTACTCCAGGCTCTGGACAACAGTGCTGTATATATGTGATGTATACATACTCTCTCTTACAAATGGACACAGATCAAATCCAACTTTATTACAAATTGGTCACATGAACAGTCATATTAAGTACACTTTAATTATTCTAGAAGGAAGTGGAATCAATTGAGAATTTTCATAATGCTGGGAAAGTATAACCAAACATAAATATTTTGAATATGAGATTCTATATTAAGTGTCAAATACTCATATCAAATATTTCTAGATGCAAATGAGTATAAAATAATCTCACGTTCCTCAACAGTTTATAAGAAATTAGTAGTGGGTAGCCAAACCAACATAATAACTTGGTCAGTTAATGAATACATCCCATTCAAGAGTCATCACATGAATACTTATCATTAGGACAAATATTAAAATCAGTATAAAATATTTTTATATTTTGATTTCTTGCCTCTCATGCCCTTTGAGAAGGAGGTAATAGAGTTTCAGAGAGAGAAGCAGAGAGAATAAAAAAAAAGAAAGAATAATTGTTTTGGACAGGCCAATACTGATATCCCCCCCCCAAATATTTGGTTATATATAACATTTCATTTTATGAAAAAGTACTATGCATGTATAAGTATAAAAGTTACTTAGCTTTCCAGCTTCAACAAATGCCTTTATACTCTCTAAAATATATGTGATGAATCACTACATTCTATAACCTCTGGAACTAATTATTATACTGTATGTAAAATAACTAGAATTTAAATAAAATTTTGGATAAAAATATGATAATCTGTTTTTACAGTTGAAGTATATATCAAAGGGCTCAGATTTAGCAGTGTAAAATATACTGGATTTTAAAATAATCACATTGTTAATGAATATGAATAAGTACTGGGGTAAAATTTATTCGTGTTCATTGTCCATATAAAAGTATATTACAGGGACGCCTGGGTGGCTCAGTTGGTTAAGCAGCTGCCTTCGGCTCAGGTCATGATCCCAGCGTCCTGGGATCGAGTCCCACATTGGGCTCCTTGCTCGGCAGGGAGCCTGCTTCTCCCTCTGCCTCTGCCTGCCACTCTGTCTGCCTGTGCTCGCGCGCTCTCTCTCTCCCTCTCTCTCTCTCTGACAAATAAAAAAATTAAAAAAAATTAAAAAAGTATATTACAGAACATAAGCTAACAAAAGTCTATGTGGATGTTTCAAATTCAGTTTCACTCTTAAAACATGATCAAACAGTTGAAAGCCATTTTTGAAGCATTAAAGTCTAGGTAGTTTAATATAAAATATGTACTTACGAAGCTTGTATTGCCTGGTGACATTTAGTTCAAAAATATACTGCTGGCCTAACCTTTCTATCTGTTTCTCATAGTCTTCTTACCCAGGCCCGTTTCCAAGACACACAGAATATTAGCTGTGCACTCTTTAAATTTAACTTGAGAATTGAGAGAGATCAAATCCATATGTAGAAGAAAAATAAAGTGTCAGCATAACTGTCGTAAATCTTGGATATTATTTTTAAAAGCTGCTTCTTCATAGCTCCTTCATAGCTGATACACTACATAACAAATATATTGCAATTGAACCTTACTATGTTGCATATCTTTCACAAAACCATATTTCAATAATGAAAAAGAATACAAATCAATATCACTTAATAATTTTGATTAAAAACTATATACCCAAAAGGAACATCCCAGTATTTGAATTTCAGTTAATATTTCGCCTCCCTTAATCTGATTTCTGCCATGTCAGCACAACGTTATCTCGGGCAGCAGCCATTAGGGTGGTTGTTTCTTTAATGTTGGTTCTCTCATATATGTTTTACTGCTTGCTCTGATGGAATTTAATCTTCACAAATATATTTCCTCATTTGTCTGTTTCTGTGTCCAGTAAGCCTATATGGGAAGAAGATAAAGGAACAGAAATCCTTAAGTCATTTAACTTTATAAACAGAATTTTCCAATAGTGAATGACTCCATACAATTTTCTTAAGGCATTTTGATAAAACATGAAACTTTTCTTGTTAAGATTTTTGTTTTGCAATCTACAAGAATTGAGAGTTTGGAGGGTTTTGAGAAAAAGAGGATTTATTCAATGGATACCACCTGCGTCACAAGGCTAGCCTAATTCTCCTGAAGAGTTTAAAATTTGCAATTACTCTAAAAAAATCCTTCGTTGACTTGTAGAGATAACACAGATGTGTACTATATTTTTTTCATGGTGAATGTATTGTAATATCTAACTGTGGAATGTTAAGGCCATGGATTCAGAGATTCAAAAAGCAGTTTTAGAAACTTGGGGGGATTTTGTTTGTTACTGAAATATTTTCCCTGAAGTCACTAATTCAATAGAAGGAATAGCAATTTCCCAGGGACTGCAAATTACTTTATCTGGATCATTGGCAATTTATAAAATTTGCATCTTTCTTAAGGAAGGTTTTTCTATTGCGCAGATATATTTTTCACTGCAAGCAAGATTAAAATAAGCTAACAAATTGTGTGCAGTTTTATTTGTCATATTTAGTGCCTTTAGAATATCTACTACTCTCAAAAGAGTCAATCTGTTGACCTCAATAATCGATGCAAGGGAGTGCATGAAACAGTCATGTCTAAAATAATTAAATGCATGAGTATAATATTATAAAGTTGCAGTAAATTCAAAAATTTTTAACCCAAATTTTCATTGAAAACGTATACTTAGAGGAATATTTGACTCTATGAAATTCAGTGTAACGGAGCAATAATTGAAACATTTAGTGATTTAGTAATTGTTCATATTGCACATAATCCTGTTTTCCAAACATAAAACTTCTGTGTATAAGGCTCAGTGGGTTAAGGCCTCTGCCTTCGGCTCAGGACTTGTCCCGGGGTCCTGGGATCAAACCCCGCATCGGGCTCTCTGCTCGATGAAGAGTCTGCTTCTCCCTCTCTCTCTGCCTGCCTCTCTGCCTACTTGTGATCTCTGTCAAATAAATAAATAAAAATCTTTAAAAGAAAATAGTACTTTCTTAGGAAACTTTTTCTGTTTAGCTAATATGTATAGGGGACTCTTGGTTACCCACAGCAGGCAAATCTCAATCCACAAAGAGATTATAACTGTCTTTGAGTGAGGGATTACCTTTTCTTTATATTTTCATAATTGTAGGCACAGTAAGACAAATAATAAATTTCATTGCTTTTGATGCCCTTGGATTAATGAGTATATTTCCTACTTTATAGGAAACTGTATTTTATCATCAAAAGGAAAAAAAAAAAAAAAAAGCCTTACCTAGGAGTAATCCTTCCTGGAAGAGGTGACTACATTTGTTGACTAATAGGGTTTTATTTTTTTTTTAATTTTATTCATTTATTTGACAGAGAGAGAGAGAGAGAGACCACAAGGAGGCAGAGAGGGGCACAGAGAGAGGGAGAAGCTGAGCTCCCTGCTGAGCAGAGAGCCTGATGTGGGGCTTAATCCCAGGACCCTAGACCATCACTTGAGCCGAAGGCAGAGGCTTAACCCACCCAGGCGCCCCAACTAACAGGGTTTTAATATGTGGATTCTGGTTGTCGTTGGAAAAGTACCTATAAAATAATATTGTGGTGGATATAGTTAACAAGAAATGAAAGTGTAAGAGAGTAGTTTGGTGGAGGAAATACCAGAAAATACATGCTATACTTTCTGAGTTATTTTGAGACATAATTTGCATTTAGATCTTAATTGTACAATTAGATGAGTTTTTTTTTTTTTAAAGGTTTATTTGTTTGACACAGAGATAGAGAGTACAGGTAGGCAGAGCAGCAGACAGAGGGAGAGGAAGAAGCAGGCTCTCCGCTGAGCAGGGAGCCCGATGAGGGGTTCAATTCCAGAACTCTGGGATCATGACCTGAGCCTAAGGCAGAGGCTTAACCCTCTGTTTTAATGAGGCATTCAGCTGTGCAACGGGCAACCTAATCAATATATAGAACATTTCCATCACTCCAGCCAATTCCCTCATATACCTTTTCAAAAGTCAGTCTCTCCTACCGCCTGCCCAAGGACAGTATTACAATTTCTATCATCACAGATTAGTTTCATTTGTTCTTGAGTTTTTTATATATGAAATAATACAGTACATAGTTAGGACATTTTGATAATGAAAGAACTGAGAAAAAAATGCTAACACCTGGTCATTAGGAGAGGCCAGAAAGGTTTTGTCAAGGTAGAGGAGACTTATTTATATTGTTCATGGGCTCAAGGAGAAGAAACTGTGTAGTGAAAGAGCTGGAAGATTATAGAGGGCATAAGGTGTGTGATTTTCCAAGAGTAGAAACATGTCTTTCCTGAGCTGGAGATAAGAAAATATGTAAACCTGAATTTATAATGGTGTCAGTCAACACTGTTGCATTGCTTTTTCTGGGAAATTATTAGCTGCTAAGGAGAAGGTTCTAGGGAATCGGAAGACATAATTTAGCCAGAATTGGTTATGGGCAAGATGGGTTCAACAGATAATAAAAAATGTAATGGATAATTAGAGTAGAGTTTGTGTGTGTGTGTGTGTGTGTATCTATCCATCTATCAAGAATTGGTAAGGATGAAGGGAATGGCGGTTACTATGAGTGAGACATTTACACCCACTGGTTATTTGTGATTTGAAGCTTGAGACCACTTTTATCATAATGTCTGGGAGTAGCTATTGGCAGTTTATACTGAATTTTTTATTCTAGCTTAAAAGAGGCAACATGTTTATTTGAAGATAGCATGGTTAATAATCCTTAAGCAAGTTTAGGAAATTTTTTATTTTGGCTTCTACTCCGACTGTTATTGTAGATAAACATAAAAATGCATTTGTTGATGAAATCCTTCCAAAATATATGAATTTTTATAGTTTCTAATCATAAAAAATACCTGGATCCCAGATTAAACCTGCCCAGAGATCTAGAACACTGTATACCACCAAAGAGGTAAATAGATTCTGACTTTAAACACCAGGAAGAATACAGGAAGAAGGCAACTGTCTTTCAAAACCCAGCTCTACAATGGTTTCACTAACAATCAAAGTAATGCCAGTTTCTAAACTGCCATCTATTCCAGAGACATTAATTTTACATTCATGTTTTACTGAAAACATTCTTTCTGGACAGTCCCTGATACCTAATTTAAAAAATTTTCTTCCACCATTTATTTATTTCTTGATCCATAATTTCTTTTTCTTTTTTTTTTATTTTATTTTTTAATAAACATATAAAGTATTTTTATCCCCAGGGGTACATGTCTGTGAATTGCCAGGTTTACACACTTCACAGCATTAACCATAGCACATACCCTCCCCAATGTCCATTACCCCACCCCCCTTTCAATCCCCCCTCCCCCCGGCACCCCTCAGTTTGTTTTGTGAGATTAAGAGTCACTTATGGTTTGTCTCCCTCCCAATCCCATCTTGTTTCTTTTCTTCTTTTCCTACCCCCCAAGCCCCCATGTTGCATCTCCACTTCCTCATATCAGGGAGATCATATGATAGTTGTCTTTCTCTGATTGACTTATTTCACTAAGCATGATACCCTCTAGTTCCATCCACGTTGTTGCAAATCGCAAGATTTCATTTCTTTTGATGGCTGCATAGTATTCCATTGTGTATATATACCACATCTTCTTTATCCATTCATCTGTTGATGGACATCTAGGTTCTTTCCATAGTTTGGCTATTGTAGACATTGCTGCTATAAACATTCGGGTGCACGTGCCCCTTCGTGATCCATAATTTCTAATTCAAAGTATGTGATGATAGCTGCCTTGTTATCCCTGCTCTGTGATTATCCTTTCTTGATTCTTCAACATTTTGGGGGGAGCTTCTGCCCTTGTAGACCCAGATTTTCCTAATTTTCAGTGCTTTCTATACCTAAAAAGTGCCTTTCCTGTCATCTCGAATATTCTCCAAAAAGCATGGAAGAAAAGGCCAGGGTGACTATACTCTTAAGTGCAAATCACAGCCATTTCATGAATCAGGGGCCAGAGATCAAACAAAAACATTTTTTAAGATTGTGCCATTTTCACATTTTTATTTAATGGTTACTCATTTATTAAGGTTGCAAATGTTCTAAATATTCTGCTCCTTGTATAAGAAGTACTTAAGTGCTTTTCTTATATCCATTTGTTCTTTTTGTATTAAAAAAAATTGTCTCTTCCCAACTCCATTAGTTCTCAGAATCATTCTTTTCATGTGCCGGGATACAGCTCAAAGGTTAACTCGTCCATCCAGCTTAATCAAGAGGTGATTGTACTCCGCTATCCCTGAGACACGCAGAATGAAAAGGTTATACACCCTGAATGTTTAGAACATTGTTTCAGCACATATTAATTAGTGACAAATAACCCGAATTGATTCTGTCTAGATCCAGGTCAAGTGAGCAAGCAGATATTTGACTTCTAGCCTTAGATGCTAGAAGCCTGGCTCTTGGATTTTTCCAGCAGTAGATCCAGGATCTAGTATCAACAGCTTGAATGAGTTAGACATTTGATTTTATCAGTCCCATGGAGGGTGACTGAGTAGAGTAGGCTCTACAGAAGTGATTTACACTAAGCAAGCTCATCAGAAACTGATTTGTGGAGCAAAATGGCATTTTATCAATTTGCAGTGGAGTAGAAAGAGCATGGACTTTGGATTCTTGTAGAACAAGGTTTAATTTTCATCCTTACCATTTAACATCCGTGTAATTTTGGAGATATAATTTAATCCCTCTGAATTTAATTTTTCTGTTCGTAAAATGAGTATAATACTTACTCAGGACTCTTCTGAGACGTACATTGGCTGTATATGAGAAGTGCAACCTCCCTGGAATCTGTCACAGGCCTGGTAAATACTGGGTTTTTTCCTTCACTACTGTTGAGAACAGAAATATCTAATGTGTATCTAATAAAAGTTTGCACTTGTGGATAGATTCCTTCAGAAAGTCAGTCTACAAATTAAATAATTATTTCATGAACATAGAATTACATAAAGGGTAATATTTTCTTCTAGTAGTAGCTTAATGAATTGATCTTCAATCTAGGAATATTTCTAGATAGACAACTAATGTTAGACATTAATTAAAAAAAAGATTTTGTTTATTTATTTGACAGAGAGAAAGAGAAATAGCAGCAGAAGCAGAGGGAGAAGCAGACTCCCTGCTGAGCAGAGAGCCTGATGTGGGACTCTGTCGGAGGACCCTGGGATTATGACCTGAGCTGAAGGCAGACACTTAACTGATCAAGCCACCCAAGGACCCTAATTTTAAAAGCCTCGTCTATGTGGGATGATGTCAGTTTTGTGAGATCAAGCCCCATGTCAGGCTCTCTGCTCAGCAGGGAGTCTGCTTAGGATTCTTTCCCTCTACCCGCTCCTGCCACACTTACACTTCCTCTCTCTCTACAATAAATAAATAAATCCTTTTTAAAAAGCCTCATCTGTGCCGATTGTGATAAACACATAGGAAAAAGTTTTACTGTATAACTCTCCTTTTTCAATATTCCTTATTTTTTTTCAAAGACCTTATTTATTTATTTGACAGACAGAGATCACAAGTAGGCCGAGAGGCAGGCAGGGAGAGAGGAGGAAGCAGGCTCCCTGCTGAGCAGAGAGCCCGATTTGGGGCTCGATCCCAAGACCTTGAGATCATGACCTGAACCGAGAGCAGGGGCTTTAACCCACTGAGCCACCCAGGGCCCCTCAATATTCCTTATTAATGCATAATTATCATTTGTAATCTTTATTAGAAGATGACATTCTTAGCTAATGGACTCCTAATATATATATATGTGTATATATATATATATATATATTTTTTTTTTTTAAATTTATTTGACAGACAAAGATCACAAGTAGGCAGAGAGGCAAGCAGAGAGAGAGGAGGGGGGAGAAGAAGCAGGCTCCTTGCTGAGCAGAGAGCCCAATGCGGGCTCAATCCCAGGACCCTGGGATGATGACTTGAGCCAAAGGCAGAGGCTTTAACCCACTGAGCCACCCAGGTGCCCCTGAGCTAATATTTTGTGACACATTTTTGATTAGGCAAATATTTTAGGATGTTCAGTCAGGTTTAAAGTTACCTTAAATTTATCAGGAGTGAGTGAGGTGTGGTTTCTACAAATTTATATTGGTTCTTATTAACTTCAATTTCAGATGATTTTCAAGCCCTCAATCTGAAATGAGAAAACTTACTTGGTACCTGCAGTACTCAGTAACAATTTTGGTTATGAATGGAATCTCATTTTACAAAATAGCACTGTGGCTTTTAAAATCTTATTCGTGATTACCACCATCTCAGACATCTTGTAAAACTTCTTTCCTCATCTTTCATCTCTCATTTTTTAATCTTTCGGCTTTGTTGAGGTCTGAAACTAGGAATCAATGTGGGAATTCTTGCCTATTGCAAGAAAAGTAATAGTAATTTATACCCATTCTCAAGAAGTTTGAGTATGGTGTGGCATGTAGGCAATGAAATGACAATTACAATAGAATGTGCTAATTTCATTATTGAGCAATGTATCTGGTGTGATAGGAGCACAAAGTGCAGGTTTAGAAGAGGAAGAGTGATTCAGACTGAATGTGTATCTGAAGCTTAGCCAAGAAATAGATACATTTTACCAAACTCTTCGCTTTACTACCTTTCTTCTCTGCCATTGTTACAGACCAGGATACCTATAAAATATGTAATAAAACAACTTTAATTGCCAATTAATAAAAACAAGAGGTTTGATTGCTTAACAACTGTGGTTAGTTAGATAGTAATGCTGAGAGATCTAATAGCATAGCTCTGACTACTTCGTACCCTTCCCAAGTAATATCATATAGTGAACTCTTTTTAATGGCCAGAGTGTAACTATAAATTTGACCAGCATCCATTCCTTTATATTAATTTTTCATAAAGGGATAGAAAATCTGATTTTCACATCCTGTCAGCATTGCATGAAAGTGAACCCACAAATAAGCATGCCCATGGAGAGAAGGCTGTGGTTCCATATCTACGATGGGTAGTACAGGTGAAAAATTACTAATATAATTTACTTTGCCATCACTACCCCTTTCTGAAAAATAATTCCTCACTAACAGAGTTGAACAAGACCATAAACAATTACATAAAAATAATATTTAGTTCAGCTTTGTAACGCACACTTAAAATGTGAATCTGGCTTGTCTGAAAAAGTAATGTTTATCTAAGCGAATGCTGTATGTCCACTCTGGCCTCTTACTTTACATATGATATTTTTCAAAACCATAACTTTTTTTGGTTCCTTCTTATTTCTTGATGTTACTTCCTATTTGTTTATTGATTTTTAGCATAAGTGTTTATGTCTTGGAGCATAGTTATGATAGCCGCTTTCAAATCCTTGCCAGCTAATTGTAGAGTCTGAATCTCAGAAGAGCTAGTTTCCTTTGATTGTCTTTTCATTACATGTGAGCCACATTATGTTGTTTCTTTATATATGTGGTAATTCTGAATTATATACTGGATGTGTGAGTAATACATTGTAGGGACTCTGGATCCTGTTATATTCTCCTGAAGAATGTGTTTGTTTGTTTGTTTGTTTGTTTTATGAGGCAGTTAATTCTAAACTTTATATCCATTGCTGTGGGTAGTAACTGAAATTTCTGCTCAGATATTTTAGCCTTAATTGGGCTTTTTAGAATCTCTGAAGCTTAGGTATATAGGTCAGGTTTCTGCTAGGTATTAGGCAGAGTTTATATACAGTATTTGTCTCCCTCCTTCGTCCAGGTCTTTCTTTTCTAAGACTTTCCTCCTCAATCTCCAGATGCTATTGTATCCCCATACCCAATTAGTAAGCCAGTGAGAAATTGGGTCTTACTGTTATTTATAACTTGAAGACAGTGGAGAGAAACCAAAAGAAAGCAGAAAGCAGAGAGGAGTTGACAGTTGAACTAAGAAACAGAGAATGGCACTGGGTGAATTCAAACAACGTTCTGGTTTGTACAGGCCCCCTGGCCTGAGAGCCACATGAATAAATAAGATATGTGCAATATTTCATTTCACAATTTGTCAGTTTTAATTTTTATATGCAGGAAAGTTGGTCTGTATGAAACTCTAGAATTAGAACTCTACTCCAGGTTTTAAACTGGTATTACATCTTCTACAATGCTACCTTTTAGTATTTGTCAAATTTATTTGATATTCTCTGAGTTTAGCAATGTTTTTAGGGCCTAATTCTGGTCCTGAAGGAATTATCTTTTTACTGTTCCAGCTGACAGCTATCTCATATTGGAACATAAACTTATGAACTCCCTGGCTTTTGAACCTCATTGAGCTTCAGTTTTCATATCTGTAAATACAAAATTATTGTCTCATTAAACACTATGAATTTATTAATGCCATATATATGCATGCATGTGTATGTTTTTGTGTTTAGATATGTGTGTGTGCTGTGTGTTTACATATATATAATATTTGGCTGTGGTTGATAATTGGTAAGTACTTGAAAAATGAAGTCTAATTTATGCCTACAATTTTTATCTAAATTGAAAATTATGCATTTTTAATTGCTCTCTAAAATCTTAGAAAGCAGGAACCAGGTACCAAAATTTAATATCGATTTGTACAAACTAGGTTAATAATATAATCTAATATAAATGTAAACTGAAAATAATTCTAAGAAAAACCCAGATTACTATGGAGCTTTCCTGTCCTCACTTTTACATAAGCATTCCATCTCTGTATACTTCAGATTAAGAAGGTATATAACCTTTCTCATCCTTAAAGCTCTTTATATTTTCCCCAGGATGAGAAAGAACTTAATTTTAGCTCAAAAGAGCCCTTATTCCAGGTTCTTCCATGCTGTAAACGGTGAACGCATAGGCATATCTTGTTTTATTTTGCTTCACAGATACTTTTTCTTTTTTTTAACACATTGAAGATTTGTGGCAACCCTACCTCTAGCAAATTTATCGGCTCCATTTTTCCAGTAGCATTGCTCACTTTGTGTGTTTGTGTCACATTTTGGTAATTTTCTCAGTTTTTCTAACTTTTTCATTATATCATTATGGTGATCTGTGATCAGTGATCATTGATGTTACTGTTCTAGTTGTTTTAGGTCACCACAAACCACATCCATATAAGATGGCAAACTAAATCAATAATTGTGTGTATTCTGACTGCTCCACTGACTGGCTTGTCTGCCATCTTTCCCTAGTCTCAGGCCTCCCTACACCCTGAAACACAGTATAAAAATTAGACCTGTTCATATACCTATATTGACCTTTAATTATTCAAGTGAGAAGCAAGAGTTGCACATCTCTCACTTTAAATCAAAAGCTAAAAATGATTAAGCTTTGTGAAGAAAGTTGGTGAAAGCTGAGAGAGGGGATCAAAGCTATTCCTCTTGCTTCATACAGTAAAACTGAAAGCAAAGGAAAAGTTCTTGGAGAAAATGAAAAGTGCTACCTCAGTGAGCACCTAGGAAAGCAAGACAACTTTACTGCTGATATGGAGAAAGTTTTAGTGGTCTGGAGAGAAGATCAAACCAACCACATCAGTCCCCCAAGCCAAAGCCTAATCTAGAGCAAGGTCCTAAGTTTCTTCAGTCCTAGGAAGGCTGAGAGGGAAGAAATGCTAGCAGAGGTTGATTGATGAAGTTTAAGGAAAGAAACTGACTTCATAACATAAAAGTGTCAGGTGAAGCACCAAGTGCTGATTTAGAAGCTGCAGCAAGTTATCTAGAAGATCTAGTTACAATCATTAATGAAGGCAGCTATGCTAAACAACAGATTTTCAGTGTAGAACAAAATAGCCTTCAAATGGAAGAAGATGTCATCTAGGCCTTCAGTAGCTAGAGATAAGTCAGTTCCTAGCTTCAGAGCTTCAAAGGACAAACTAATTCTCTTGTAGGAACTAACTTGAAGTTGAAGCCAGTGTCCATTCTGAAAATCCCAAGGCATTTAAGAAGTATGCTAAATCTACTCTGCCTGTGCTTTAGAAATGGTACAACAAAGTCGGGATGACAGCACAGCTGTCAGTGTGCTGTTATAGTGTGGTTTACTGAATATTTTCACCCTGTTTTTGAGACCTCCTTTTCAGGAAAAAAAAAAATCCCTTTTAGAACTGACTGCTTATTGACAATGCACCTGGTCACCCAAGGGCCCTAATGGAGATGTACAATTAGATTAATTGTTCTCGTGCCTGGTAACAAACCATCCATTCTGCAGTCTATAGATCAAGGAGTAATTTTGACTTTCAAGTCTTTGACTTTCAAGGAAAGCTATGTAGCTTTCCTGTCCTCACCTTATGTCCTCACTTTTAAGGTGAGGACAGGAAAGCTATATAGCTTATGAAATATCATGAAAGATGTTTCAGGATGTTTCATAAAGCTATAACTTCCATAGAGATTGAGTGATTCCTCTGATGAATCTGGGCAGAGTCAACTCAAAATCTTCTGCAAATGGTTCACCATTCTAAATGCTATTAAGAACAGTTGTGATCTATGGGAAGAGGTCAAAATATCAACATGATCAGGAGTTTGGGAGAAGTTGATTCCAACCCTCATGGGTGGCTTTCAGGGCTTCAAGACTTCAGTGGAGGAAGTAACTGCAGATGGGGTGAAAATAGCAAGAACTAGAATTAGAAGTGGAGCCTGAAGATGTGACTGAATTGCTGCAAGTTCATGGCAAAACCCGGATGGATGAGGAGTTGCTGCTTATGGAGGAGCAAAGAAAGTGTTTTTTTATGGTGAAATCTACTTTGGTGAAGTTGTTGTGAAGATTGTTGAAATGACAATAAGTACTACATAAGCTTAATTGATAAAGCAGAAGTAAAGTCGACAGGATTGACTCCAGTTTTGAAAGAACTTCTACTCTGGGTAAAATGCTATCAAACAGTATCTCATGCTATACAGATATCATTCATGAGAGGAAGAGTCAATCAATGCAGCAAACCTCATTGTTGTCTTATTTTAAGAAATTGCCACAGCCACCCCAGCCTATAGCAACCGCCAACCCTAATCAGTCAGCAGCCATCAACACTGATGCAGGATCTTCCACAAGCAAAATAATTATAACTCACTGAAAGCTCAGATATCATTAATATTTTTAAGCAAAGGTATTTTTAAATTAAGTCATGTACATTTTTTAGACATAGTGCTATTGCACACTTAGTAGACCTTAATATAATGTAAACATAACTTTTATATGCATGGGAACTCCCCCCCCAAAGTACTTGCTTTTATTGCCATATCCACTTTATTGCATTGGTCTGAAACTGAACACAATATCTCTGAAGCATATCTGTATTTGTGTCAAATGAATAATTAATAGGATAAGCAACCATGTTACTGGAAGTTAGGAAACAAGTATTTAGAGATTAAATATGAAAATAATTCATATTTTGAAAATCAAAGCATGTGGATGTAAAGTTTACATTTATTATAAAAAGGCTAACTCTAGTTTATCATAATTTTGTAATACTCAGATTTGAAAGAAAGAAAAGGGAAGAAAGCAAGTTATAAACAGGATTTATTCAGAAGAAAATCTTGTGTGGCATTTCTTAAAGATTATCTATAATCAGTTCTGACTCCCATATCATCCCAGAAAGATACAATGAGAATTGTTATTCATAATGATGATTGAGACATGATATAACTCATCAAACATGTACATTCTCCTCCACAGATTATACTTAATAAGCCAAGGAAGGGATTAAATCATTTTCAAAAGATTTTTAAGAAAGATTAAAATAAAAATTTTTAAAATGATTTTATCTATTTCTTTGAGAAGAGTATGAGTGGGAGGGGCAGAGGGAGAGGGAGAGAGAGAGAGAGTCACAAGCAGACTCCATTCTGAGCACTCAGAGCCCAGCATGGGGCTTGATCCCAGGACCCTGAGATCATGACCTGAGACAAAACCAAGAGTCAGATGCTTAACCAGCTGTTCCACCCAGGCATTCCAAATTTTAAAAATGTTTTGTCTCCTAGGTTTACTTTTAGTTCATAAGAAAAGTTAGTCAGAACATCCCTTTTTATGAGCATTGTATGATTCATATATAAAGAATTTTTAATTTCTTTCTGCTGTTTTCTTATTAGTGTATAGAAATGCTACCTATTTTTTTGGCATTCATTTTGTATCCTTTCACTTTACTGAATTTCTTTATTACTTTTAATAGTTATTGGTGGGGTGTTTAAGGGTTTTCTAGATATAGTATCATGTCATCTGCAAATAGTGATAGCTTAACTTCTTACCAATAACTTCTTAACTTCTTTACCAGTAATTAACTTAACTTCTTGTCTGATTGCTGTGGCTAGGACTTGCAGTACTAAGTTGAGTAAAAGTGGCAAGAGTAGACATCCTTGTCTTGTTCTTGCCCTTACAGGGAGAACTCTCCGTTTTTTACCTTTAAGTGTGATCTTATCTGTGCACTTTTCATATATGGCCTTTATTATGTTGAGGTATGTTCTCTCTAACCCTAGTTTGTTGAGAGATTTTATCATGAATGGATGTTGAATTTTGTCAAAGGGCTTTTTCTAACATCTTTTGAGATGATCACATGATTTTTATCTTTGTTTTGTTGAGCAGTGTATGATGTTGATAGATATTTGTGAGTATTGAACTATCCTGTATCCTTGGAATAAATCCTTCTTCATTGTGGTGAATGATCTTTTTAATGTATTGTTGTGTGCAGTTGCTAACATTTTGATGAGGAGTTTTGCAGCTGTGTTCATCAGGGATATTGGACTGTAATTTTCTTTTCTTTCTCTCTCTCTCTCTCTCTCTCTCTCTCTTTTTTCCCCCAGTGTCTTTTTCTGGTTTTGGCATTAAGGAAATGGTGGCCTCATAGAATGTATTGAAAAAGCTTTCCTTTTTCTCTTTTATTTTTTTATAGTTTGAATATGGAGTAGTTTGAGAATGATAGGTATTAACTATTTAGATATTTAAAAAATAAACTCTTTAAATATTTTAAATAGAGGAGGTATAATTCCCTTCTGGAACCACCTGGTCCTGGACTTTTGTTTGTTGGGAGGTTTTTGATTACTGATTTAATTTTTTTTTACTAGTAATTGTTATGTTCCAATTTCCAGTTCCTTCCTGATTCAGTCCCAGGAAAGTGATGTTTCTTCTAGGTTGTCCAGTTTCTTGGCATATAATTTTTATCGGCATATAACTTTTTATAGCAATCTTTTATAATCCTTTGTATTTCTGTGGTATCAGTTGTAACTTCTTCATTTTTGATTTTACTTATTTCAGTACTCTGTCTTTTTTTCTTGAGAGTTGGGGTGAAGGTTTATCAGTTTTGTTTATCTTTTCAAAGAACCAGCTCTTGGTTTCATTGATCTTTTTATTTTTTCATATCTCATTTATTTCTGCTCTGATTTTTTAAAAAAGATTTTATTTATTTATTTGACAGAGATCACAAGTAGTCAAGAGAGGCAGGCAGAGAGAGGGGGGGGGAAGCAGGCTCCCCACTGAGCAGAGAGCCCGATGCGGGGCTCAATCCCAGGACTCCGAGACCATGACCTGAGCCGAAGGCAGAGGCCTAACCCACTGAGCCACCCAGGTGCCCCTCCACTCTGATTTTTATTATTTATTTCCTTCTCTTAACTTTGGGCTTTGTTACTTCTTTTTCTTTCTCCTTTAGGTGTAAGTTTAGACTGTTTATTAGGGATTGTTCTTGTTTCTTGAGGTAGGTCTGTATTGTTATAAATTTCTTCTAGAACTGCTTTTACTGTATCCCAAAGATTTTGGACTATTGTGTTTTCATTTTAATTTTTCTCCAGATACTTTGTGATTTTACCTTTGCTTTCTTCATTAATCCATTGGTTATTTACTAAGATCTTATTTAGCTTCCCTGTCTTTGTGTTTCTTCCAGGTTTGTTTTTTTTTTTTTTTTTTCCTTGCGATTGATTTCTGGTTTCATTCTTTTGTGAAGAGAAAACATGCTTCTTAAATTTATTGAGACTTATTCTGTTGCCTCACGTGTAATCTGTCATGGAGAATGTTCCATGTGCACTTGAAAACTGTGTATTCTCTTGTTTTGGGGTGGAATATTCTGTATATATCTGTGAAGTGCATCTATCTCATGTGTCATTCAAAGCCACTGTTTCCTTACTGATTTTCTGTCTCAGTGATCTATCTATTTATGTAAGTGGGGTGTTAAAGTCTCCTACTATTATTGTATTACTGTCAATTTCTCTCTCCATGTCTGTTAATCTTTGTATTAAACAGTTAGGTGGTCCTGTTTGGGTGTTAAATATTTACAGATGTTATATCCTTTTGTTAGATTGACTGTTTTACCATTATGTAATGACCTTTTTTGTCTCTTACTACAGTTTTTGTTTTAAAGTCTTTTTTTGTCCACTATGAGTATTGCTGCCCATTTTTTTAAACTTCTATTTGCATGAGTATTTTTTCTACACATCCACTTTTTTTTTTTCTAAGATTTTATTTATTTACTTGACAGAGGGAGAGGGAGAGAGCGAGAGAGAGAGCAAGTGCAAGCAGTGAGAGCTGCAAAGGGAGAGGGAAAAGGAGGCTCCCCACTGAGTATGGAGCCTGACATGGGGCTCCATCCCAGGGCTCTAGAATCATGACCTGAGCCAAAGGCAGACGCTTAACTGACTGTGCCAGCCAGCTGACCCTCTGCCCATTCACTTTAGTCTATATTTGTCTTTAGGTCTATAGTGAGGCTCTTGTAGGAACCATACAGATGGATCTTGCTTTTATCCACTTAGTCACGCATTATCTTTTGGTTGGAGCATTTAGTTCATTTACACTTAAATTATTTATAGGTATATAGTGCTTGCCAGTTTGTTAGTTGTTTTCTGGTCATTTTTGTAGTTCTTCTCTGTCCCTTCTTTCTTTTCTTCCTCTCTTCTGTTGTGGTTTAATGGCTTTCTTTAGTGTTATGCTTGGATTCCTTTCTCTTCATTCCTGTGTATCTATTAAAGGTTTTTGGTTTGTAGTTACCATGGGGATCTTATACAACATCCTGTGTACGTGGCAGTCTATATTAAGGTGGGGGTCACTTAAGTTTTAACACATTATGAAAGCACTAAATATTTATGTACTCCATGTTTTTTGTATATGATGTTATATTTTGCATTTTTAAATGTGTATAACCCTTTACTAATATTTTAGGTATAATTGATTTTACTATTTTTAAATTTTTTTACTGGCTTTATGAGTGATTAATCTACTGCCTTTACCATGAGTTTGTTGTTACCAGTGAAACGTTTTCCTTTCATTATATTCTTATTTCTAATTGTGGTCTTTTCTTTTCATTTAAAGAAATCCCATTTACATTTCTTGTAAGGAGGGTTTAGTGGTGATGAACTCCTTTGACTTTTGTTTGTCCGGGAAGCTCTTTATCTCTGCCTCAATTCTGAATGTTAGCCTTGCCAGGTAAAATGTTCTTGTTGTAGGTTTTTACTTCTCAGCACTTTGCCACTACCTTCTGTCCTGCAAAATGTGTGCCAAAAAATAAACTGATGTTCTTATGGTATTTCCCTTGCATGTAACTATTTGCTTTTCTGTTGCGGCTTTTAAGATTCTCTCTTTATCTTTAGTCTTTGTCATTTTAGTTATTACGTGTCTTGGTGTGGACCTCTTTTGATTCATGTTATTTGAGGCTCTCTTTGATTCCTGAACACACATGTTTATTTCTTCCTCAGATTAGGGAAGTTTTCAGCTATGATGTTTTCAAATAAGTTTTTTGCCCACCTATCTCTCTCTCCAACTTCTGGCAGGCTCCCTTATAGTGTGAATGGTGTTATGCTTGATGATGTTGCAGATTTCCTTCAGCATACATATAGATATAAATGCATATAAGATGCTGTTCACCTTGGTTTCTTTCCATTACTCTGTCTTACAGAGTGCTGACCCTTCTTCATCCTCTAATCTGCCATTGATACCCTCTAGTGTCTTTTTCAATTCAGTTATCATATTCTTCAGCTCTGCCTGGTTCTTTGTGGATTTTTTGTTTTGTTTTTTGTTTTTTTTAAATTCTGCATCTCTTTTTGAGGTGCTGAGTTCATCCACTCTTCTCTCAATTGCTGTGAGTATCTTTATGACTATTACCTCGGACTCTTTATCTGGGATATTGCTTATCTCTGTTTCATTTAGCTCTTTTTCTATGGTTTTGTCTTATTCTTTCATTTAGAACATATATAACCCTATCTCCTCATTTTGTGTAACTCTCTGTATTTATTTCTATGTATTAGGGAGGTCAGCTATATCTCTGGTCTGAAAAAATAGTATTCTTGTGGAGAAGGAGCCCTGTGATTCCCCCTGTAGAGCAACTTCCCCTGGTGACCAGAGCAAGGTGCTCCAAGAATGTCTCTCATGTGGACTCCATGCACCCTCCTATTGTGGCTGAACCATGATTGCCATGGGTACTCTGATGGGCAGGGCTGGACCTTATCTCAGCTGATTGCAAAGACCTGCTTCACCTGCTGTGGCTTGCTGGTGTTCAGGTCTTGTCCCCTGTGTGGCCAGCTGAGAGGGTAGGCTGCAATGGATACAGGCTTGCTGGTGGGCAGGCCTAGCACTTAGTCTGTCTATCTACACTTAGTTTTGGGGACAGCTGTAGTATACTATTGGACAGAGTTTGCTCCTTGTGCAGCTGAGAGGCTCAGCTATGGGAGCTGTGGATACACTGGTGCGTAGGGTTAGCTTTCCTGTTCCCGAGGACAGGAGTCACTTCCCAGGGGCTTCAGTTTCAGCCAGGGCTGCCTTTGGGTGTGGTGGCATGGGAGCCACTTTTGGAATGCTTAGGCAGGGCACTGGATACTAGCAAGATAGATGGAGAGTGTTAGCGCTGGCTCCCACAGTGTCAGGCTATCTAGACTGGGGAGGACAAGAAAAGCAGTACTTACCAACTCCTTTGCTCCCTGAGAAAGCTTCTGTAGACTCTTGGCTTTCTGGCACACATCCTAAAATTAGTCAATAAATCTCCTTCAGACTTTAAGACTACTGTTTCTGTGCTGTGTTTTGGGCTGAGTTATTTGATGTGCTGGTTCTTTAAAGGCTTGAACCCAGTTTCCTATTGCCCTCAAGCTCTCCTGGAGTTAATCACTGCTGGTTTTTAAAGGCCCTGGTTTTGAGGCCCACTGGTTTTTAAAGTCCCTGGAGTTTAGCTTCCCCCCTCCCCAGGTTTTCAAAGCCAGATGTTCACGGACTATCTACCCACTGTGGGTCCTGGGGTGGGTGTGCTTGTAAGGGGTCTAATCCCTTCACTCGATGTGCTTGTGATGCCTCTTCTGTTTGTATTTAGGTTGCATTGGGGTCTGGTACCTGACTGTGTCTCCATCTCTCATACTTTTTTTGATGTGGACTTCTCTCTACATCTAGCTATGGGAGATACATATTGCAAGGCATTAGGTTGTTTTCAGAGTTAATTGCCATGCATGGTATGTCCATGGGACTAGATTAGCTCAAGATCTTCTACTCTGCATCTTCCTTCACCAGTATTTATTATACTTACTTTGATGCTAATTTGCTGTTCTCCCAAAAGAATGGGACTGGGGAAAGGAGAAGAAAGAAAATAAGAAAGCCATTTATTCTTATATATGTAGGTCAATTTACTGGTTTATCTTTGTTTAATTTGAATATTGCTTGGAAGAGTTTATTAGCATAGAATAGATCAAATTTAATAGAATGGGGAATAAGATTCTTTATTGTTCAACAATTAAATAATTCTCTTTTGGAAGCTGTAATTTAAATCTTATCTGGCCAAACTATTTAGAAAAGATAAAAAAAAATCCTATGAAAAAGAAATTTATGGGAAGGAACAGTGTCATTTTCTAAGAACATCTTGGCTGTAAAAAGCCTGATTATTATCCTATAAAAAGGTCAGCAAATGGAAAATGGGTATAAATAAAAGGAGACAACTTCAGCAAGACAAATTTGGTGGTGTGAGAACTACATGAATGCTACTTAATGTTAGACTCGTTGTTTTCTGGGGAGAAGGCTGTTACAGTAAGACAACTTACAAAAATGGTACTGGAATTGGTCAGCTGAAATTTAAAGTATCATATTTTAACAATAATAATAATAGTAATAATAATGAAAATAATAATAAAAGCTTCTTTGAAGCCTAATATTTTATCTCTTTTCCTGTATAGGTAAAGTGTTTTTTCCTTTTGGTGTCTTTCATGATTTTAGAAATTGATTTTCTAAAGTTTGAATATGATATACCTAGGGATAGATTTTTGGCATTTATTCTGCTTGCTATTCTCTGAAATTCCTGGGTCTGTAGTCTGTAGTGTGTTAAAGGTTATTTTCAGTTTCTTATGAAAACATCCATAATAATGCTTTGTTTTGATAGTTTTGATTAATATTTAGGAATGTTAGGAAAGACTGCAGCATACCATTAAATTGATGTATTACTTACCTGTTTTCTTCTCTAAGCAATGGAGAAAAGTGGTACAACCTCACTTTTTAAAAAAATAAATAATTAATTAATTTTTAATGTCTTTTCAGTGTGTCAGAATTCATTGTTTATGCACCACACCCAGTGCTCCATGCAATACGTGCCCTCCATAATACCCACCACCAGGCTCACCCAACCTCCCACACCCCACCCCTTCAAAATCCTCAGATTGTTTTTCAGAGTCTATAGTCTCTCATGGTTCATCTCCCCTTCCAATTTCCCCCAACTCCCTTCTCCTCTCCATCTACCCATGTCCTCCATGTTATTTCTTATGCTCCACAAATAAGTGAAACCATATGATAATTGATTCTCTCAACCTCACTTTTTGTAGAATTTTATCTTGGCACTTAAAAAAAAAAAAGATTTTTATTTATTTATTTGTTTATTTATTTACTTATTTATTTATTTAGAGAGAGTGTGTGCGCATGTAAATGGGGGGAGGGAGAGGGACAAGCAGCTCTTTGCTGAGCATGGAGCCTGATGCAGAGCTCAAGCCCACGACGCTGAGATTATGACCTGAGCTGAAATCAAGAGTCTGACTCTTAAACAACTGAGCCACCCACGCGTCCCTGTCTTGGCACTTTTATGCTTAAAACAGGGTTATCTAGAAATTGAAATATTAATACCCATCTACATTTTTGAAATATGCAACACTTTGTTACATTATGTTACATTATAACTTACACATGTCTAAAATTGAGGTTCATGTAGACTAAGCAAAGAATGTAAAATTCATGTGGACAAATAGCACATTTATCTTGTTTATCCCTCTATCCCTACCAATGAACACAGATCCCTCTACATAGGTACCTTTGTAGTATATCGGTATCAGCTGCTGCACATTTAAAATCTTGGGTTCAAAAATCCCATTTTCTAACCACAATGACAAATCCTTCTAACTGAATTTCTTTACTCAAAAAGTCTTGACATGACAATAGTTTGAAGATCTATCAGCCTTCTTCTCTCTGGTTCTTACTCCCTCCTTTTCCAGCCTCAAACCCATCGTCTTTAATTGTGATTAGATCCTTAGAAACTATAACTTTTATCTTTCCTTTTTCTTACCTAGAAAACTCCAAATACCTATAAATTCACCTATCTACCTACCCTGTACTTACATACAAACTGAGCATAACTAGAGTAAAAGTATACAGCTATTATGCTTAGTGTGATATAAAGTGCATGACCACGAATCTCAGATGAACATTCCATCACGGCTCAGAAATCCTACAATATAGCCCTAATAAGTCCTTTTCTCATATGCTTACATTTTCTCATTGAAGCAAATTAGGGCAAAGAAATGTATAAATTATCATATGATCTCCCTGATATGAGGAAGTTGAGAGGCAAAGTGGGGGTTTTGGGGAGCAAGGAAGGAAAAAATGAAACAAGATGGGATTGGGAGAGAGACAAACCATAAGAGACTCCGAATCTCACAAAACAAGCTGAGGGTTGCCGGGGGAGGGGAGTAGGGAGAGGGTGGTTGGGTTACGGACCTTGGGGAAGGTATGTCCTATGGTGAGTGCTGTGAAGTGTATAAACCTGGTGATTCACAGACCTGTACACCTGGGGCTAATAATACATTATATGTTAATAAAAATTTTAAAAAATAAAAAAAAAAAGAAATGTGTTTATAAGACTGTCATCCATAGAGTTTTATGGCACATTTCATCTCCTACACCATCCTCTCCTACTGTAGCCCTGGAATGGTATTTAGATCAATTAATTTATTAGCCCATGTAAACTGCTAATAATAATGGGAACAAGACAGTTTTTCCTAAAAAGTTAAGGTGGACATCTTCAAATGTCTGTCGTACCAGATAAATCGATCAGAGAAAGACAATTATCATATGATTGATCTCACTGATATGAGGAATTTGAGACACAGGATCATAGGGGAACATCATTTTCCCAAATGATGCAAGATGAAACCTGGGAGGGAGACAAACCATAAGATACTCTTAATCTCACAAAACAAACTGAGGGTTGCTGGAGGTGAGGGGAGGTGGAAGGGATGGCGTGGCTGGGTGATGGACATTGGGGAGGGTATGTGCTATGGTGGGTGCTGTGAAGTGTGTAAGACTGATGAATCACAGACCTGTACCCCAGAAACAAATAATACATTATATATTAATAACAGTAATAAAAAAAGAAGGGTTGCCCTCAAGGTTGAACCCACGGTTTTAAGTGTCATTGACTACTTAATTACCAACTCCATCACTGTGGATATGTACCTGCAGTTCGGTCAGTACCACAGGTAGTGGTTAGGTTTTATAGCATTTGGTTTTGCTCTCAGTAATTTGGGAAGGTATCCTTTGAGGTTTTAGCAATTACCCAAAACATATGCTGTTTTTCCAACAACCATCAAATAGATTATGTAGAGTTTGTTACAAGAATTTCGATGCTGTTCTGTAACTTGCCCTCTCATAATTTCGAATTAAAGATGTAATTAGACACTGAACTGTTAGTGTGTATGCTGCATGTCAACTCTTCTCTGCGATGTTCATGATGCAGCTTCATGTTGTTGATGCGTGTGTTCCCGTTTGTTGCATGCTTCGATTCTTAGACTAGATTGAGGTATTATATGGAAAATTTTATGAGAATGTATCTTCTCCTGTTTTGTGAGAGTGTGGTCAGTTTGTTAAAATTTCCCCAGAACATAAGGTTAATACCTAAGGGATCTACAGCAACCATATGTAACTTCATTCATAATTGGTCTCATTTGCTAGGTGGCTCTGCTTTCACTGACAAATGAAAACATTCAGACTTAAGACTTTTCTTATTTAAAAAAAAAAAGAAAGAAGAGAAGTTTTATTACCATTTTATGTTTTAAAGTCATTTTGGGGTGCCTGGGTGGCTCAGTTGGTTAAGCATCTGACTTTTGGTTTCAGCTCAGGTCATTATCTTAGGGTCCAGGGATCGAGCCCTGCATCATGCTCCCTGCTCAGCAGGGAGTCTTGTTTGTCTCTCTCTGTCCCTCTGTCCCTCCCCCCAACTCATGCTCTCTCTCTCTTTAAAATAAATAAATAAATATTTTAAAAAATTAAAGCATAAAAGTCATTTTCTCTTTTCATATTTGGGACTAAGTGATAATCTGTCTGCTACCTTGATAGAAAGAACATTGAGATCATTGACAGTAGACAGGCTATAATTCTAAATTATAATATTTCTCTTATTATAGTGCATTTGTGAAAATTACTGTTTTTAAGTCTCCTTTGGCTACCCACTTCTCTTTATTTGTGTAACATATTAAATGCTTTCCAGGTTCCAGCCAGTCCATTGATTCAACTGGCCAGTTGAAAATCATCCCCATAGCAGCTCGGTTAGAGCAAATAATGTCTCATTATCTAGCAGCTGTGTCGAACCGTGTGGCTGGGGGAGTCATCGAATCATACAGCGAGAATAGCTCTGCCATGTTCTTGTAGATACCGCCAGAATCACCTATCTAGCCCCCTACTCCGGCTAAAAACCCTGCAAGGCATTTCCTAACCTACGGTGTCCTTGAGAGTGTTTGATTACATTGTCAATAGGTAAAGGGGGTATATTTTGGAGCCTGGATTTTGAATTTAAATCACCAAGCAAAGTCTATTAATGCAGAAGTTTTAAAATTTATAGTTTCCTCAATGAATACATTTTAAAATTGTACAGGTAACCCTATATAATATCCTTCATGTGAGGTTAGCTTCATGTGAGGTTAGCAAAATTTAAAATGAATTAAAAAAAAAAAACCCTCTGGTTGCTCTAAGGAGAAATCACTGGGTAAATCTACAGAAATAAGACACTAAATTGCAATATGTGTTCTGTTCATCTGTTTCAGTTGTGTATTTGCTTGAAACTAATTTGCTGGTTAAGTTAGCATTTCCCTTTAAAATAGCCTTTTATCTGAGTAGATAAAACATATCTATAACTTTTCATTAACTGGGGCATAAACTTTAAATACAGAAGACTTAACTACACACACAGGCGCAGAGTTTGGCAGTTAAATTTTTTCAGCATCAAATATAACTACTTTATAAATTTCATGCTCAGTAAAAATACCAGATTATTTGAATAAGTCTCAGAGAAAACTCCTCTGAAATGTTGTCTCTGATTATTGGACTAACTCTAAAAATTTAAATAACTCTTATCTAGTTTCTCCCAATTTCTCAGGAACTTCATGCTCTCTTAGGCCTATATTCTCTTCCCCTGAACTGCATCTTTGCCATCATCACCATGCTCAGAATTCTCCATCTTAGAAAATATATTTCCATAGCCCTACTTTCCTCCATTCTTTAATCTGCCACTTTCTTTCTCCTCTTCCTTTTTTATAGCCAAATGTCTTGTAAATGCTTATCTATAATTAGTTTCGATTTCTTCATTTCTAATAATGCCTTTCTGCTCAGGGTCTGCTTTTTCTTCAAGCTTCAGCCCTCCTTTAGCACGCCCCCCCCGCTCACCCTCCAAACCTCAAAGATTTTTCTTAATACGCCAGAGGCCTATACTCCTAATGCAGGGGGCCTTTTGAGTTTTCATTTTACATGACTTCTCTGGTGCATTACAAACTACTGACAGTTCCTTCCTCCAGATTCTGTTTTCTTGCCTTCCACACTGTACAGCCCTTGCTTCTTTCCTACCCTTGGATTTCCTCTGCTGGCTTACTCTCTCATCTGTCTATACTTCATATGCTGGAGTTCCTTGAGCCTCAGGTGGCTCATATATCTGTACCGTTCTTTTTTTTTTTTTTTTTTAAGATTTTTTTAATTTTTTATTTATTTATTTGACAGAGAGAGAGAGAGAGACAGATCATAAGCAGGCAGAGAGAAGCAGGCTCCCCACTGAACAAGGAGCCCGATGCAGGGCTCGATCCCAGGACCCTGAGATCATGACCTAAGCCAGAGGTAGTGGCTTTAACCCACTGAGCCACCCAGGTGCCCCTGTACCAGTTCTTTTGTTTCTCTCATGTCCTCATTTGCACCCATGGCTCCCATTGTCTTATGTGTGCTAATGATCCTCAAATTTACACCTCAAAACCAAAACATTTCTCTGACACCCATTTCTGTATCTATCCAGCTGTATACTTAAAAATCTTCCTTTGAGTGTCACATAGCACTCCACCAAAATTTAGTTTGTCCCAATAAGTACTCTGTAATTCTTCCACAGATTTCTACACCCCCCCCCTTTTTAGCAAGTGCCATCACCATCCATTCAGTTGCTTAAGCCAGAAACCTGAGAGTCATTGTTTATGCTGTCCTCTTTTCATTCTCCAAACCAGAATATCTACCAGAATATCTACTATTCCTTTCACGTTAAATGCCCTGTCTAAATGTCTCAAATGTCTCCATTGCACCTGGGGGGGGGGAACCCTTCATTTGGTGGACCAGACTCAGCTAACTGCCTGTTAAACTGGCAGACCATATTCCCTTTCTCCTGTGCTCTACTGACAGGCTTTTTCTTGGGTCTCTCAAACACATTTGAGAGTTGAGTGTTGTCTCTACTCAAAACTCTCTCCATTGATTAGCTAATTTTTATCCATTCTTCAAAATTCAGTTCCATTTTTTGTCCCTGGAGGATATCTACTACATGTTTGATATCACCAACTTTCATAGCACTGTTGTAATTAAGTAGTTAGCTGTTTTTATATTTGTATTTATGGTCTTACTTCCCCACTAGAATATAAAATTTATTAGAGCAGAGAATATGATTATATCCCTAACTTGAGACATAATGCCTCGTATGTAACATAGAGGTTACTTTTAAAAATAACTATCAAATTAATAATTACCTAATAAATAAAATTCTTCTGTTTAGATTTCAAAAAGATAATTGTTACAAAAACTAAAACAATACAAATACAATGTTTGATTTTATGCCTAATAAAATAAATTTTTTAGAGCTTTAACTATTACATTTTTTTTAAAGCTCTCTGTTAGTCACACTTAAGGAATTGAAGTAAAACTGTTTTTGTTAATTAGGTTGCAAATTGTCCAGTAACTATATTTTAAATTGTGGATTAATAATTTATAAAGACTTTCTTCTTTTACTGTACAACATAACATACATATTTAACAGAGGTTTCTTTTTAAGATTAATTGGATATCAACAAATAGATTTACAAATAAGTACAATCAATGAAAAATAATACTAAAGACTAATGAATTTTGCAGAATTAAAATTTTTTTGAAAGTATAGCAAAAATAGGTAAGCCATTTCATAGGTGTTTTGGGGGGTTATATCCCTTTCTTTTAAGGCCTTAAAGCAAAAATACAAATTCTGAAAGAAAATTTACTAACTAGCTCATTGACCCCACATATTTAAATATCCTAAAGATACTTAGGAGACCCTAGCCTTTTGTTTACCTCTGGGCTCTTTTCAGCTCTTAAGTTCTGTAAGTACTTGAGCATACTAGAGTAACATTATCATATGTATTGTTTGGAAAGGTCACTTTATTCATAAATCTTTCATAAATAACTAAAGCTTAGCACTTTAAGTAACAAATATTTTTTCTATATATTTTATTGTTTATTGATTCTAATTTAATTCCATAGTGATCAGAAAGCACGTTTTTTATTATTTTAATACTTTTACATTTGAGACTTGTTTTATGATACAAATATGTCTATTTTGTTAGTAATGTGTGTATTTGAAGGTTGTACATTTTGTATTTGCTAGGTGTAGTGTTATATAAATACCAATTAGATAAAGTAGTTGATAGTATTGTTTAGATTATCTGTATCTTTACTTTTTGGGGGGGTTAGTTATTCCATCAGTTGAGGAGAGGATATTAAATATCTCCAACTATGATTATGGAATTGTTTATTTTGCCCTATTAATTATATCACTTTTTGCTTCATGTACTTCCAACATCTGTTATTAGGAGCAAATACATTTATGATTCCTATGCCTTTTTAATTCTTTTACCATTATGAAATACCTCTCTTATATTTAGCAGTACTTTTTGTTTGGATTTATATTATATTAAAATAGCCACTGTGTAATTTCTTATCTTCACTCTTAACATGTGAATATTTTTTCCATAAACCTATTTTGAAATGATCTGTCTCTTTGTATTTGGATCAAGTAGCCATTCCTTATGAAATTAGGTGGTGTGTATTGACTCCCTAAAACCCAATCACACCTATGGTCTGTATCTGCAAAGCTTTGAAGCAGATCATATAGTATGAGGATTCTATTCGTGTGGCTAGTCTATTGCTACTCCATATCATGTACAATCTGAAATAGAAGGTCAGCTTTTACTCATAATCTCTTTACATCCCAAACTACTCATCCTAATGATAGGAATATACACAATTTGGTATAATATGTTAACAGACAAAGACATCTAGGGAAAAAAAAACAAAGCTGTAAGAATATTTTGAAAGTTTTTTCATTCACTGACCTCAAATTTCTGGTCTAGTTAGTATTTTTTAAAGTTCTGGTTGCTGGAGAGATAGAGATAGAGAAAGACAGAGAGAATATGTGTGTGTGTGTGTGTGTGTGTGTGTGTGTGTGTGTACTGTGAAATCTTTGAAATAGTTCCTAAGAAGTGGTTTGAGAAGGGAGCAGAATTCTGAGCCATTGATATACCAGAAAATCACAGAGCTCAGATCCAAATCCCTCCAAAGCATGGCTTGAACATGGTAGTCATCTGGAATTGTTGAAGGGGCATACTGGGCTAACATGCTTCAAAAGAAGATCTCATCCGGGTGAGGAATTTTCTTTTCTCCATACGTAGAATAAAGCTTGACTTCAGATTTTTTCAAATTTTGTGTGCAGTTATTTTGAACCTCTTGTGTTTATGAAATAAAATTTCACATAAAATGTATTTTCTGAAACAATTTATTTATGTTGGAAAATGCTTACTAGAGATACAAGTGCTGTCACTTGTTCCCTGGTCTTACACAGTAATTCAACAGAATTGCTTGTTTGGGGATTCTTTCCTTTGTTTCCACTCTGGTGGAGGAAGGCACCAGAGAGTGAAATCCTGTTGTCTGATTGATGAGATTTTGTTCAGGCTGTGACAGTGCATAACTCCTCTCATTGCCCTATCTGTTGACCCCCAGAGAGGCTGAGAATAGCTCAACCTTGGGACATAAAAAGTTCTCAATTTTTTTTTCTCAATTGTTTACAAAATAGGAACCATCAGCAGCCATGATAGTGGAACATGGAATGTATTTTTAAGCCAGAAAGTAAAGAGAAAATTGGTGAGTTCAGGTTGCTTAATGGGGCTAACAAAGCAAATGCCATTAGACTTGGCAGTTATAGAAAACATACTCTGTTTCCCCAAACCCAAAACTGAGCTTATAACTATAGCCCATAATCATCTTTTCAACATTACTCACTGATTGCAAGGGGAACCAGAGCAGACTTAGCTTGTGTAAGCTTAATGCTGTTCAACTTCGCATACTGGGAAAAAATTGGAAGTTTATTTTTCACTGATGGACATGATGGCTTTCCTTTCTTTCTGAAGGACAGAGCATTCAAGCACAAGTTACAGATTACCAACTGAAAAATGTAATATTAGGCTTTAAGAAAACTTAAAAGTAAGTGAAAAGATGATAATCTGAATTAGTAGGTTATTCTTGTCTTTTTCAGGAAGACTAATTCTGTAAGCAGTCTGGACTAAATTACAGACTTTAAATGATACTTTTACTAAAGGGGACCAGTAGAGCAGAATTTTGGTTTAATGAATTTCCCAGTTGTTTCATAAGGTGAATTAAGACATGGAGTGGCACAAATTTAGGGAGGAGATATTTTCTGGATGGAGAAAAAATAAAGCCATGTTTCCCCTTTGTCTGTTGTTTAGGTATTTCTTAGTCTTTATAAAAATCATAAAGATGTTATTTGAGTTGTTTTATCAATTTATTAAAGACAGATTGTAAGTTTAACTTCAAAATGAGAGTTACATCTATTGGGTTCTTCACTATTTTCTTTTTATTTATTTATTTATTTAATTTTTTTTTTTTTAATTTATTTATTTGTTAGAGAGAGAGGGAGAGAGAGAGGGAGAGAGAGAGCGAGCGAGCACAGGCAGACAGAGTGGCAGGCAGAGGCAGAGGGAGAAGCAGGCTCCCCACCAAGCAAGGAGCCCGATGTGGGACTGAGCCACCCAGGCGTCCCTCTTCACTATTTTCTGAATCATATCTGGTTAAGATTATTATGTGATAGGTTTTAAAACTATAGACTAATTAACCCTGAAAAGAAAGTGTAATGGAAAACAAACTTTAAAGCAAGAGTCAAGAAATAAATACTAGGTGAAACTTGATCACTTTTTACTGATGTTAATTCATACCATAAAGAAAGTTTCTAAATTCTCAAGGGGAGTTTGTTTTACAGAGAATGTATTAAGGAAAGTTCGATGATGGCAATTATCATTATTATTCTTACTAGTGCATAGTTGGTTCATATCAGAACAAATAAATCTAGGGAGACCACTGGAAAACCCTGCTCATTTTGAGTGTCACCACATAGCTGAGACAAGCTCAGAACTGGAGCAGAGTTCACCAGGAGGCTGAGACTGAATGTGATCCTACTATAGCTATTAGTATGTTTGTTTGGCCCATACTTTATATTAAAACATAAGGTTCATTTGAATTCATAAAACAGTTATTGAACAAGGCAATCTGCTATTTGATTGAAATCCCGTGTTTCATGATTTGTGACTAAAGTTTGGAGCCAAGTCTTTCTCTTGAGTCATTAATTTTGTAAAACAGAGATCTGAAGTCCTTTAGGAAAAATTGTACCCAAGATCATCTAAGCAGTTGTGGCTTCCTAAGGAGTAGAAAAACCAAATTAGTCTATGTGGAAATCACAGAATTTCCCTTGTCACCATCCAGTTTTCTTCTGCTACTCAAGCTAAAGAAATGAACAGAAAACTAAGTAGAATATAAATGAATAAACAGATTTATTCATTTCATACTTTAGGTAGACTTTCTTGAGCCCAGCTTAGATAAAATTCTTTTTATATATGACCTTTTCTGGAACATAGTGCTTACCAAGTAAATATCTTTTTGTCTCTATTTTTTAGACAATGAGCTAAATGAGGGTAGCAACTATGTCTTAGTCACCATTCATGTGTTCTTTCTTGTTCTATTCATTCATCGATTAATTTTTGTAGAGCACTTACTATGTTTTGGGCATTACAATGAGTCATGGTAGAATGGGGAAGGTGAGGAGGGGACAGATGACAAATATTATCCATGTCAGAGGTTAAGATGACTTTGTTACTGAGAGAGCTCAGGGTGGTAGAGAAATCTGACGTGACACCCAGTTGCCCAATTTGATTGCCTGTATAGATTGTTGACTTAGTAATCAAGTAGAAAATACAAGAGGAGAAGCTTATGGATGATAGAGTAAGGAAATTAAGAGAATCATTAATTCAGGTTGAGTCATATTAAGTTTAAGGTGTCTGTGAAACACTGAGGTAAAGAGGACTTGTTAACAATTGAAAATATGGGGGCGCCTGGGTGGCTCAGTGGGTTAAAGCCTCTGCCTTCGGCTCGGGTCATGATCCCCAGGGTCCTGGGATCGAGCCCCTCATTGGGCTCTCCCTTCTGTGGGGAGTCTGCTTCCTCCTCTCTCTCTGCCTACTTGTGATCTCTGTCTGTCAAATTAATAAATAAAATCTTTAAAAAAAAATTGAAAATATGGATCTGGATCAGGAGCCTGGTCAGGGCTTTATGTACAATTGGAGAGATCCCCACAACTGGATGCAGTTCATAGAACCTAAACAGCCAGGCAGAAAGGGATAAAGAAGGATCACCCGGAGAGGGTAGAGTAGCAGGAAAGCAAAATACCATGGAGGTCAAGCAAGGAATGTGTATTATAGAGTACATTTACCACAAGTTACATTGTGGTGAAAGGGGTGAAATGAACTACATACAACAGTGAGCAATTTTTATTAGAGTTATAGTTTGGTATATGCTGAATGCCAGAGCGTAGCCTGTCTGGGATTTTACAAACCCAATTAAATTACAAGCACCTTTCTAACAAGCTGTGTGTTCTTAAACAAGTCTCAATGCCTCTTTATCTTTTTTCATTTGTAAAGTTTAGAAATTCAATAAAGTGATGTGAAAGTTCCCTCTAATATTTTACATACAGCATTGGAAGAAGCAGCAAAACGCTCACAGTTGAAAGCAATTTCTGAGGGAATAAAAGACAAATACAGCCATCATATGTCAAGTTCATATTGTATATCAGAAAAATTAACCGTCTAAGAAAATACTAAAATCATGTAAATAGGAAAGTTACAGAGCGGCTATTACCATTTTTGTTCTACTGGATGAGTTATTTTCATTATATGACAATTGGGAAACCAAATCAAGAAAATCTATAATTAGGGTTTTGGTGATGTTTTCCTTCACAAATTTAACCCAAATGCATCTTACATGATTGACACACCCATATCCAAAGGGAAAATTTTAAATATGAATGATTCCAGATGAACAAAGGTCAGTGAATCACATTATTATTACTCGTCATTATTAATAATACCTTCATGGGAAATATTTTAAAAGGTCTATTTATTGAATTTTGTGCAGTTAACTGAAAAATATCAACCCAGTCTCTAGCTTTCTTAAGTAAAGGCAATGCAAATGACTTTGAATTATCAGGACCATGACAACCCAAAGAATTTGGTACATAGTAATACCAGGGTCAAGTCAATCAAGGGAGAGGAAAGAAGATGAATTGTTAACATCCAAAGGCATTTTATACATGATGATAATTATCCCCAGGTACTCAGGTTAATATGCTTTCAGTGGAAACATGTGGAATAAACAGCTGTCATGGATATGTGCCACCAAAATGAAAGCTTTGCTCAGCCAAAGAAACAGTTGGGAGACTAGTGAACCAGTATGTGCTTATACCTTAGGAAAGCAAATACTTTTCACTGGGCCCATAAGCAAAATTAAAACCAAGCAGGAGTTCTTTGCCAAATGGTAGAAATCTTGAAAACATACTCAGTGTTACTGAGTGTTCCATAAATATTTGCTCAAAAATTAAAATGTAACTTTTTATTCATTGTTCAGTTTTTAACAGTTAAATATTGACTTATGAAAATAAACTTTGATAAGTCAATAAACTTTGTTTACATATGGAGATAAAAATAAAAGTCGATATTCTGACAAAACCTAATCTTGTATCTTTAATGTGGCATAAAAAGCAACCTATAGATGGTGTGTCCAAACTGCTGGCATCACTGATCATACAGAGAATTTATCACTGAGTCATGATAAATGTTAATGACAACATGTATAGGCATTTTAAGAAAAGCACACATTTTTATGAATCAAAATAATGGTGTGTGAATTTAAGCTTTGTCTCTGATATACAGATTAGCCCAAATTATGTCAATTTACCAAAAAGACTATTTCTTAAAAACCTGAGTGAAGCAAGGACTAGCTTCTCCTGATCGTTAATCAGCGGCCAAAATAACAAGATACGTTTTCTTACCAGAGAGTTATTGCCTATAAACCTTTTTAGATTAAACAGTTGTTTCAGTATCTTTTAACTGAAACATTGAAAGAGTTAATCTATTTGTAGCAACTCTGAACTTTTCTAAATTTAATGTTTTTAAATAAAATCACTGATCCTCCCATGCTTCATGAAGGAGCATTCTGCTGGCAGTGCCATTACAGTGAGAGTCCTACTGGGAGAGATACCAGTCCAGTTTGTAGAGTGAAGATCTTAATATTGTGATAGATACTTCTAAAGCTCAGCCTGATTTTTAAAAAATGCTTTCACGCATAGTCGCTTACTCTGCTAAGCTATTTGAGATGTTGTGGCACTTACTGAATTTTCACATAAATTGCTATTCTCTGAGTAAGACTATTACACCAGCTTTTAAGTCCCAGTATATTTTCTACCTTCCAAACTGGCATTCAACAAACATCAGTTGTGTCCTTATATTACACTTAGCTATAACTTGGTAATTCTTCAAGGGGGAGAGGAGTAGAAAGAGAGCACATTGTATGACAAAGTCCATATTAGGGACAATGGGCATTTGTTTTTAAGAAAAGGAGAATGTGTTCTACGTCATTTTGAATTCTCATTTCATGCATCTTGGCAAATATGCGTCTGTTATAATTGCACTGTTGGTTGACTATAATTTACCACAGGGCAGTATGTATATATATATAGTTAAATTAATTCACTAGATATGGGGCACTTAGGCAGGTCAGCTTCTGACAATTAACCAGTCCAAAGGCATTCCTAAAAGGCATTACAGATGGAAAACTTGCTTCAGGAAATAAGTTCCATTTATCTTTCAATGTTAATTTTCCAATTAGTTAGCATACAGTCTAACTTTAAAATGGATGGATTTAAATAAACACTTGCATTAAAAATTAGGTTATTTTTACCAGTGAATTTTTCTTGCGCTATCTCTCTGAGCAGAGTACAAGACATATTTATTTATTTAGTTGCTATGCTAGGCTAAGATTCAAAATAGGTTACTAGTGAAGGAAGAAGATTTTTGCCTAGTTTTGCAAGAGTTTTATCTATAAGCTCTATAAAAAGGAAAGCTTTCATTTGGGGAAACCAGCTAAGATTAAAGAGTCAATATATTTTGGAAATGGAATAACTATTTTAAAAAATATAACCATAAAATTGTGAGGGCCCATTGAAAGAGGGCCACCTCCCATTTTATTCTTCCCGTCACATTCATCTCCCAGATCCACATAGAAAGGTATGCCTAAGGGAGGTTCCAGGTACATTAAAACTTTTTATTACTAATTAGGGTTTAAACTTAAATCCCTATGCAATCTCTGCTCTTGGCTAGTTGAGCTGAACTTCTGCCTAATGGAGTGTACATCTAACATGAGGCCCAGACTAAAATCTAATTTGTGGGGTCAACTCCTGTTCCCCTTTCCCTGCTTTATGTCATAGGCTTGTGAAAAGGAAATGAAGTGTTCCTGCTTATGTTCCCCTATTAGTACACAGGAGGAATAAGAGAAAAACCATGCAAAGAGGACAAACGATCTAAGAGCTGTGGCAAGTCCCAAGAAAGGGACTCTGGAAACAGAAGAGCTCTTAATTTATTTTTTTTTTTTCCTTTCACTAGAACACGTGATCTCTTACAATCTTGCCTTTGCCATGAGTACTAACATTAAGAGTGAAGCATGGTTTCAGAGGAGGAGGTGGAGTTGAGTGTTTTTAAACTAACCCCAGAGAGGAGACTAAAGATGCACAGAGTGGAGAACAAGACTAGCTCAGGAGAGCTAGTAACAGAACAGGGAGAGATTAGGTTGCTGGTTTAAGAAGAGTTCCTAGACTGAGCCAGCAAAATTCAGGGAGCTTCTTGCACTGAGGGCCACCAACCTAAATGTGATGGTTAATCTAGGCAGAAATGGAGACCAGAACTGCAGAGGAAAATGAGTAAAGCTTTAATTTAGACCCAGGCCCAGTAGCAAAGATGGAGCTAAGTGTGAGGCTTAAATTAAGGGGAACCCTATTCCAAGTCTTGATAAAGATGTGTAGAGTTAAGTGTAAGGGAGAATAAATCCAGTAGATAGCTCTGACAGTGACGTGTGGAAAAGGAGTGAGTGCATGGATTTCAGCAGAAAACAAAGCAGAAAAAAAATGAAAGAAAAAAAGAATTGAGTTACCATCAATGAACATGTGGATGTGTGATTAAGATAGAATAAATCATATTAATGCTTGATTATTGTGGTAAACCAAATCACTTCACCTCTCTGGACCTCAGTTTTCTCTTCTGCAAAAGGAAAGGAACAGATTGAACCCGATGATAAAAACCCATTATTCATGGCTCTAAATTGAGTTGAATCTATTTGTTATCTATTTATCCACAACAAATTTATTTAAACTCAGATTTTTCTCACAAAGATAACCAAGTTTTTGCTAAGGGTATGTCATATAATGAAGATATTACATGAAGGTAAACTGAACAGCATTAAACAGAAAATTCAGATTCAAGAACAGAAAATCCTGATTTCTCAGTAATGAAAGTAATTGTTGGAGAGCTTTTTATTGGAGAGTGTTATGTTGTAAATCAGTGCTTCTCAGACTTAATATGCATATGGGCACCTGGGTGGCACAGTTGATTAAGTGTCTGACTCTTGGTTTCAGCTCAGGTCGTGATCACAGGTCGTGAGATGGAGCCCCACATCAGGCTCCATGCTCAGTGCAGAATCTGCTTAAGACTCCTTCCCCCTCTCCCTATACCCTTTCCCCGCTGCATGCGCACATGCGCTCTCTCTCGCTCACACAGATAAATCTTTAAAAAAAACTAATATGCATAAACATCATATGGAGATATTGTCAAAATAATGATTCAGTAGGTCTTGGGGATGACAGTGGTATTGAGCTTTTTATTTCTAACCAGCTCCCATGTAATAAGTACCACTTTTTTTTCCCCATATTATACTCTGATGGTTTAAGATGAAAAAAGCAAATTCATGTATACTGTATTTATTAACCCAGATTTTTACAGTGATACTCATCCAGAATTAGCTCTGCATTTATCCCTTAAGCAAAGAGGAGAAAGTACTGCCAGGATGGAGATAATGAAAAACAAAACAAAAAAAAGTCTACTGATTTAGGTTTTTATGTGAAAATTAAGACTGCCTAGGTTTTACATCTCAGTTGTCTGACTCTCTCTAATGATCTAGTTCGTTTTAGTGGAAGACAGTTTAGATGTGGCAAGGACAAGAAGGGGAATCTTTAAACCAGGCATACTAAAGAAATAATGGTTGACAGTGATGAAGGAGATTAAAGAATCAGAATTTACAAAAACAAAGCAATTCAAAAGGCACTTAGTGGGTGGTCCAGCACATTCAAACCACACAGTACCTCTGAGGGGATTCATTCTCTTAAATAAAGGGCAATAGTTATGACCCTCATATGGTCAAAAATAGGATAGATTATGTGCAACATATTACCAAGTTGGATGGCTAAATCAGTGGAGTGTTCAATGCATTTTGGAAAAATTGCCACCCAAAATGTCAAAGCATGCATTGTTAATATCATTTTATAATTAAATGGCTATATTTTAGTTAACTTGAAAATTTTCTCATCCAGAACATTTCATTCCCCAGGGAAAAATATATAAAACAAGTGTCAGTGTAAATATATACATTTATATGCTGCCTTCAGGCATAATTCAATCCATTTTATTGGACTGAATATAAACTGCGTTCTCTGAAGACTGTGTTGTCATAGTGTAAAGACTTATTACTGTAAAAAAAATAATCTGGGTATTTTTTCCCATACATCACTTGAACTCACTCAGTTGGGTCACCACCAAATGATTTTCACCTGTGTTATTTTTCACATTCCAGTCGTTGTGCCAATAGCACTTAGAGTTAGTGCTGCTGCTATCAGTTTCAAACACTCAGATCTGATTACAATGGACATTTTAATATGTTTTGTTTCCTAGCAAAGTAACTAAGGAATTTGGAGAAGTGAGGTTCAAAAATATATCTCAGGCTGAAAGTGGCCTCTCTTCTAAAAGTTTTCTTTATGGAGAGTTTCTAGGTCACAAGTGTCTTCCTTATTTAGGCATCGTAGTCAAGTTTTTCTTATCTCACATTTCTTAAATACCAAATGTTTGAGCCTCTTCTGTCCCTACCCTTTCACGAACATTCAGTTGATGCCTTAATAGTAGACGAGTAATGCCAAGTGACCACGTTGGATAAAATTATTTTAATGCTTAACGAAAGAAATCCGGGAAATAAAGATATCTGTTCAGGTTTACTTTGTGACACCAAATCCTCTTAGCCTGTAGTACCTTCAAAAATGGGAGTAAAGGTACTGTTCTTTCTTAAGTACACACTTGTATCCTGTGGCTCTTTATTCCCTGTGTATATTCTGTTATTTGAGATGTAACTCTATGTGCCTGTGTGTTGTGGGAGAGAGTTTGTTAAGAGGAATTGTTGAGATGAAGGCAGATTCTATATACTATATATAGTATATAGAATCTGTATAGTATATAGATTATAGTATAGAATATGTATAGTATATAGTATTCTATATATTCTATATATATACATATACATATATATTTAGGATTTTTGTTCTAAATGTTCTCTCCATGTACAGTTAAATTAAAAATATACTTCCGTTGGACTGCTTCCTTTATCATCATTGACTGAATTGAACTCAATAAATCTTGGATGTTCTTGGCACTAACCTTTCTGGATACTGTTATCTTTGGCCCTGCATGGGCTCCCCTAAATGAAAAATGAATTTCCAATATCTACAGTTTCTACTTAATATTAATCGGTAGTTTGAATACAAATCAATAAGGAAGATTCTCCAAAGATAATCCAGTTTGTAACAAAATAATACATAATTTGAGGCATCATGTATGTTTGTGTTTATACTCAGAACACTAGTCTATTAGGGGATGCAACAATGCTATGAGAAGATAAATTGAACATGGTTGGGACATTGTGGGAAATCTATTTTGCCATTTATCAATTACACGTAAACCAGAAATTGCATCACCTGTGTATATTCTAAATAGCTAAATTTATTGCTGAATAAGCTTTGGTCAGATAATACCAGTTATTCTTCTGATGAAATAACCTCTTACCATGGGGTTCTAATGGGGAGGGGAGAATACAGAATTAATAAAAAGGAGTAATGATAAAAAATGATTACTTTAGATATTGGTAGAACTTTTCTATCAATGTTTCTCATTATTCAAGTGAAGTTTAATACAGCTATGCATCAGATGTATAAAAATTTGCCTGGAAGGAAAAACTAAAAAGTGATGTTTATAAGGTTATTGTAGGGATGAGAGATATGCCTTATCATACTTTGATTTTTTTGTGTTAGAGAATAGAAACATGGTTTTTCCAAGATTTATCTATAGAAAGTATTTAGTTATTTATTTATTTACTAAAAAGATTTTATTTATTTATTTGACAGAGATCTCAAGTAGACAGAGAGGCAGACAGAGGGAGAGGGGGAAGCAGTATCCCTGCGGAGCAGAGAGCCCGTTGTGGGATTCGATCCCAGGACCCTGGGATCATGACCTGAGCCGAAGGCAGAGGCTTAACCCACTGAGCCACCCAAGTGCCCTTATAGAAAGTATTTATATAACCAAAATAGAACTGTGGACTTATGTTAGATTTGTAAGGTATCACTAGTCAGTCTGTGTTTATTTTCCTCAATTTATATGTATAAATATTTTCAAACTGTGACCCAGAATATTTCAAACAGTTTTGGTGGGTAGCCTTTTTGAAGCAACATGGAAACTCTTAGAAGTAAAATGAAATAATAAATTAATGATATAATGCTATTAAAAATTGGAAGTGAAATAAGTTTTCTTCTTGAGGTATTAATTTTTCTTAGTGAAGAGGCATAGTTAGAACTACAGGAATAGAAAAAAGGAAATGGAAAAAAATGCAAGAAAAAGAGGGGAAAAAGAGAAACATTAAGATAGAGTAATGTGCTCTAAAACCTCGCTTTTTTCCAAATCTCAATTGTATTGTGATTTCAGTTAAACTTAGCAATTATAAGTATTCTCCCTAATATATTTTAAGAATATTTCTGTATAAAGCTGAAAAATTGTTTTATTTTTCTAGTGTTCTTGGTTTTGCAAGTTAAGTAATCAGTTTGATATTTTTGAGGTTCTATACAAAATAATTTCAAATTAAGTATAGATATTAGGTGTACACTTCAGGTTACTGTTCTCAACACTGTCATATGGGGGAAGCACTGTGTTGAGTGAGGAATTCTGAATTGTAGAAAATCAACATCAGCCGGATGGGATGGCCTTGTGTACATCAGTCATTTCCCATCTCTTGTTCTCGATTCTTCATCTGACAAATGAGCAGTGTGGACATGTATTGGAGGTCAGGGTCATAAAATAATACCTAGGTTTTAAGAGTCTATTAAGTGTAGGACCACACTAATGCCAACAAAATTCTAATGATAATGATGGCAATAAGAAAGTAATAACATTTATGGAACATTATTCTGGGGTACCAGGCTGGGATAAGCAGAATATTAACCCCACTCAAAGACGTCCACATCCTGCTCCCCAGAATCCAAGAATATGTTGCTTTCCATGGCAAGAAGGGACTTTGCAGATGTGATTAAAATTATGAACATTAAGGTGGGGAGATAATCCTGGATTTCCAGGTCCAACCAAATTACATGAGCTGCTAAAAGCGGAAAAGCTTTGGCGCTGCCATGAGGAAAAGATGTAATATTGTTGGCTTTGAAAAATGGAGGAAAGGGCCCAAGATGAGAAATACACTTCACGGTTTCTAGAAATCAGTGGAAACAAGGAAATGGTTTCTCCCACAGAGCCTTTAGAAAGAAACATAACCCTGATGAGTCCTTGATTTAAGCCCAATGAGACTATGTCAGATGTCTTACCTCCAGGAACTGTGAGACAATAAATTCTTATTTTCTAGCCACTATGTGGTAATTTGTTACAGCAACAATAAAAAAATCTCATGTATCAGGCTCTCCACCACGGTCATGTAAATGAACTCATTTTGGCCTCACAACGACCTAGGAAATAAAGACTGTTATTATCCCCAATTTACACATGAGGAAATTGAGGTTTAGGGTGTTTGAGTGATGTCTCAAGCTCACAGCTTGTAAATGATAAAGCCAGTATTTGATCCCAGGACTGTTTTGTCTGACTGAAGATGATGTGTTTTAAATCCTCCTGTATGGGGCGCCTGGGTGGCTCAGTGGGTTAAAGTCTCTGCCTTCAGCTCAGGTCATGATCCCAGAGTCCTGGGATAGGGCCCCGCATAGGGCTCTCTGCTCAGCAGGGAGCCTGCTTCCTCCTCTCTCTCTCTGCCTACCTCTCTGCCTACTTGTAATCTCTGCCTGTCAAATAAATAAATAAAATCTTTAAAAAAAAATAAATCTTCCTGTATGTCAAAGCCATTTAAGAGTTTCCTGTTCCACTACCCCTACCGTAGAATGAACCATTTTCTCTTTTTCTTCTCTCTCTCTCTCTTTTTTTTCCCTTAACAATTGCCTGCTGGGAAGAAGGGCCAATGTGGGTATCTTTGTGAGAATTTGGGGTCCTTTAGAAAAAAATTTATTACATACTTTATGTAAAGTTAGTGCTATGTCTCTTTCTAAAGTCATCAGCTTCTACTTTTCTTGTAATGAGAATGATTTGCTAGTATTTTACGAGAAGAACAAAGCATGACATCACTAATCTGATATAGTCTGGAATGTAGCAAAGGATCTTTTGTTTGATAATAAAATTTCTTCCCTTCCTTCTTTCCTACCTTCCTTCCTTCCTCTCTCTCTCTCTCTCTCTCCCTTTCTTTCTTTCTTTCCTTCTTTTCCCTGAACAACTAATTTACTTAAGAAGAGAAAAGGGTTTGATCCCTCTTTAAAAAGACGTGTTTTAATGGCAGTTTGCCAGGCTACAATGCTTTCTTTTTATGCTAATGATGCCTCTATCTCTTTATCTTCTCTTTTTCTTATTGCTGTTCCCAGATGCCTCCCTTCTTTTTGGTGCTTTAATGCTTTTCTCCTTCTTTCAAAATCTCTCTTTCCTCTCTCTTTCTTCATTCAGGTTTGGAGAGTGATTGATTGATTGATTTTTTTTTGCCTGAGGACTTCGAACATTTTATATCCTCTTCATCAAAATAACACTTCTTCCATGTCTGGTGGCATCTGAGGTATGAGATCTCTTTACCACTGCATTTGTTAGTACATTCCATGTACAAAAGCTGAAACAACCAGAAAGTAACTTAGTTTTTTCATTTCTTCTTTGATTCTTCAAGCCCTTGAAGCCACATAGGATCTGGCAGTTATCACAGTGTCTTGTTAAGACACTTGTCCTCTCAGATGTGATCTGCAGTCAAGAAAGACATTTAGTGTGAAGAGGGGGAAATGAACAGGGTGAAATTTGTTCTGTAAAGGGAGAAAAAAAAAAACAAAAAAACTGAAGGGTAAATCTGTGAAAGAAAGAGTCCTGGTTAAAAAAAAGAGA
Organism: Mellivora capensis; assembly: GCA_004024625.1. Lineage (NCBI taxonomy): Eukaryota > Metazoa > Chordata > Mammalia > Carnivora > Mustelidae > Mellivora > Mellivora capensis. The sequence goes on from PISX010000865.1 coordinate 122,350, forward strand.
GACAGACCCAAACTCAGACAGTAAAAGAGTGAAAGCCCCAAACTTTTAAAAAAACTTTTTTTATATAAATTCTATTTTGTTAACATACAGTATGTTCTACGTTTCAGAGGTGGAGTTTAATGATTTATCAGTTGCATATTACCTCAAGTGCCCTCCTTAAAGCTCATCACCTAGTTACCCCATCCACTTCCCCTCCAGCAACCCTCAGTTTGTTTCTTACAGTTGAGTCTCTTATGGTTTGTCTCCCTCTCTATTTTTATCTTATTTTATTTTTCCTTCCTGACGACACCAAAGTTTCAAAAAAGGAAAACACAACATGAGTAAGAATTTATTTTTGTTTGAAGAACCTGAGTTTGTACTCAAAGTAAGCAAGCAGGGTAGACAACATTTTAGATAGAAAGCATGCAAAACCAGTTTGTGTCTAACATTAGCAAGCAAGATCAAATTGCCGTGACTCCCTTTGGCTGCAAATAAATGATTAACTGAGAATGGGTTGGTTCTTCTACGTAAAGGCACAGGAAAAGTTAAGGGCATTGAAAATCACAAAATTATGGAATATGTTTAAGTTAAACAATGCATATAAACTTTCTACAAAGGAGAACCAAACTATTTCTGCTTTCTCTCTCTTGCTTGTTCTTAGCTTCTAACAACTGGTTGTTCTTAAAGCCTAAATACCTCCCTTCATGATAAGCTTATAATGTTTAGCAGAAATGTTGGTAACTTTCCTTTAACTCCTTTTTAAAATATGTGGATTTTGAAGATACACAATTTTTTTTCTATCATAAAAACTTAAGGGATCTATGAAAAAATAAATATGATCAGAAAAGGTCTTCTACATGTGAAGCATTGCACAGCATAACAACAAAGTCCAACAGTGCACTGCAGTTTCTCAACATTAAATGTTTGTCACATTGGGAAGTATTATTTAAATTTTGCAAATCAAGTGAATGATTTTATGGTTAATGATTTTAGTTTGTATAGTAGTGCAGCACTGCTGGTATATCTTTATTACATAACAATATTTTATATTATTATCTTTTACATTTTGTCTTAATGTTATTGAAATGGATTAATAGTTTTCAAAAACATAAAAATTTAAGGAAAGCTATTTTTGTTCCAAGAATTTACAAACAGCTTTGCTTCTTATTTTATATGTATAAAGAAAGGAGAAAGATAGGATAAGGATAAAGGGAAAGGAGAAGAGAAGTTAATACATTCAACACTATCACCCAAATAGGCTTTTTAAAATGCTTTCTGTTCTCAGTAACTAAAGAGGAAATATATATTTCCTCTTTCTCCTCTCTTATATTTGAATCTGGATATATCAGAATTGGTCACCACCAAGTTTACATTAACATGAAAAGTTAATAATGCAGGTTTTTCTCAGAGAAAATTACTGTCTAGACATGTGTTGTGCTTTAGTTAACCCTACCTTTTAAGTGAAGACACCAAACTTTGTTAAACACAATTCTTTTAAAAATAAATGCGCTCAGATGCCCTCCAGATGTCTCCGTTCCTCACAGCATGATAAACACCCATCAGAGTTTTACAGTGACATTTCCAGTTTCAAATATTCTGTTCTGCTGTCACCATAAATGCACTCATCCTTGACAGACCATGTCCCAGTTTTTCATTTGGAAGATATGATCATTGAATTCATATGTTGCCAAAAAGAATTTTCTTGGTTCTTACTGTTTGAAAGGGACAATTGAACTGTCTCTTGTGGATACCTACCATGTACCAGCGTGATCGATGTCCTGCATTCATTATCTGCTTAATGTTGAAAGGTACAGTTATTTCCATTTTACGGATTGTGAAGTAGAGAGACATGGGGGTTGAAAGTATATTTGGGATTATACAGCTAGGAAGTCATGGTGCTCGGGTTCGAAACTGAAACATGTGAAGACCAAACCTCTGGGCTTCCCCCCATTCTCTGTTATAGTCTGCCTCACTATTCAGTACTTTCTGGTCAGACAAATTAAAACATAAGACATCAACATAACTTTCTAAAAATTAAATGTGTGAATACTGTGCTAAGGAACTTAGGACTTAGGTTCTCAATACTAGAAGAGAAGAAGAATGATGATGCAGTTTGCCTTAAGTTTGATAAACTTGTTTCTAACGTGGTATTTGTCAACCTTTTGAATATGTGTGCGTGTGAGTGTGTGTTGAATTGTATTAATATATGTTCAAGATGATGTATATATTCAGCAATAGGAAGGGCACAACATATCTCACCTTTCTTCACACAAATGAATGACAATAAATTGTGATAGTGTAATGTCACAAAATTACTTCTAAGTTCATAAAATTAGTTAAAATGTACCAGCTGAATAGAAATGTTGAAATCATTGTATAAATCCAAGCAAACTAGAATTTTCAAAGCCAATTAGAATGGAGATCCCATATCTTCAGTATGAAGTATCGAAGAGTTAGAAAACAGTTGAAAATGTGCATATTTTTTTTTCATACCCTCTTAGAGTAAATAACTTTAGGTAAGAGGAGACTAAAGATTGATAAGTGAATTACCAGCTAAGACAAAAGACCATACTAGAATGTTTAATTTTAGCTAAGAAGGAATGTGGGAATGATCCAGGTTTTTGTTCATACTATACTATTGTCAGTTCAGCAAATGGGCCCAGTAAGAAGGTATGTTATTATTAATTCTTTCCAAATTCCCAGCCCAAATTCTCACATACCTTTAAGTTAGCTTTGATTTCCAGTCATGCATAGAAAAGTCTTTTAATCCCATCTTGTTAAAAAAAAGAAATGGCTTTTTTGTTTGTTTGTTTGTTTTGCTTTAAAAATGTGTTCTATAAATTTGGTTATGTCTATCCTTCTACCTACCAATTAATTTCTATTCATTGATTAAAATTTTCTGGGGGCAGAGAGGTGGTTGGTTGATGTAATTGACCTTTCAAGTGTAATGCATTTGATTAAGTAGGGTAAACATTAGCAGGGACGGCAAGTAGAACCAAACACATTTCCTTATGATCCTCTGGCAGAAAGCTGATGTGATTTCTGGAGAACAGCAAGTTCAAATATGGCTACTCCTCTCTTGCACAGTCATTAGCCCTCCAGCCTCACTTAACTCTACCAATCCCCAGGGAGAACTGCTTTTTAAAATGGATTTTTGGGAAAAAAAAATGGATTTTTGAAACTGCTATACGAATAAATATTTGTCTTTTAAATTAATACAATACCTGCTATCTTTTCTTATTTCCAATTACCTTAACTAACAGTCATTCTGTTTTCAGAGCCCATTTGTAGAAGGTCAGTGTGGCATTGATCAGCTTCACTCATACTCTACTCAGAGTCCTTGTGACATGTTTTATTTAGGACTCCAACCAATTGAAATCTCCCAATTTATTTCTTAGATGGTATACTAGATTTACCAGCACAGTTTCCTGTTAATTGACAGTAGAAATTGTTCTCCAGGATTCTACTCCCCAGGCTAAGTCTGTGAATCACCATGAATGTGTCATGAGAATAAATCTGCAAATATTTAAGTCAATCTCTCCTAACCAAGGGAAAAGATGTACTTTACTTTTTTGTTGTTGTCAAGTATAAACATCTTGCAAAGTGGTTAGGTAGTAAAGAGCTAAATTGAGACAGACAACTATTATTCATGATGTTACTCGAATTATTTTAATGTCAAGGTCATTGCTCCATTTTCTTTTTATTCCAGTGTGTTCATTTGACAAACAAGGGAATGAACTAAATACTGTAATAGGCAACCATTTTTCCCTATTCTCAGCCCCTAAGAAGATTTAAATATCTAGTCAAAGCATTCACTCAAAATATTTCATATTAATTGTTTTGGTTAGTTGACAGTGAAGTATTTAAGGGAAGTAATGTCTTTGACTCACACCATCACTTACAGTATAAGTGACTAAGTTAGCCATCCTTGCCCTGCTGCCAGACAGCTAGAATTGAAATATCTATGCTGACTGAACCACATCCTAATTGTAGTTTAGATTATGATGGGAGAAGGCTCTTGAGATACAAAAGTTGCCATGTTTATTTAAGATTAATATTGCAAAGAACGACTAACTTTTCTTCTAGTTCTCCTTCCTTCCTTCCTCCTTTATGCTCACTTCATCCATCACTCCCTCCTTTCTTTTCTTTTTATTTTAGGATTCTGTATTTGCAAGATGCACGCTTTGTGTGTTGCTTAGTCTAGATGACATTTAAAAAAAATCAGTATGTCTTTTAAAATTCCTCTCCAACTTTAGAAACTATGGAGAAAATACTGATACAGTATTTACAGTTTAATAGTGCGAAAGGCAATCACTCTATTTCGTACTGTTTTGCATGTCATAATACATATACTTGAAAATATATTATCTTCATCATATTATTTGCACCCAACTTCCAAAAATTCCATATCTTAAAAAATACCAAGGTAATGTAGAGCAAATGCATGGTGTGGTGTTAATAAGAAGAATATTGGATTGAGGGCCAGAAGAATTGTTTCCTTAAGTCAGTTCTGCCATTAACACTAAGAATTATCTGCTCCTCATTGGTTGTATGATGAGTTACCAGCAATAAATAATCTTTAAGGTTATTTTGCATTCAAATGTATAGTCTCTAAATCACTGAACATTTCCTTATAAAATCACAATAACAGATATATATATATGTCACTGAGCCAGAAGCTTCTTCCTTGCCAACCTTAACCTTTCAGAGCCCAACCAAGAACCTTTGGGAAACAAAAAGGTTCTGAGCAGCTCAAATAAATGCTGATGTCCATGAACTAAACCTTCTTTCTAAGGAAACTCCTTGGGGTCCTCATTCAGAGACTGTTTACTCTTTAAGTAGAATCTCTTTTTAAGTTCGATCATCTTGTTTTCAAAGGCCTTGGCACTAGTGGCAAATTGGAAAGGGACTACAAGGCAGTCACAAAATGGAACAGTGTCTGGGAAAGTGCTTTGTAGTCTCTGAAGTCCTGTGCATGTGTGAGCTGTTCCCATTAACAGGAGTGACAGCTGACAGGAACTCCGAGAGAAAAGATCAATCATTTCAAACAAAACACAGCAATCGCAAAATTCTGTTGGGGTGGGGCTGTTTAGTATACGGGCAAATTGGTCTAGTCACTTCAGTGGTTCCTGAGTTCCTCTCTGAGTTACAGCACAGTATATACTTAGCTGAGTTATCACAGAAAAGTTCATTTATATTCTGAATGATATTTGGCTTAAGAGTCGGTATACTTGGAAAGCACATGTTTAAGCACTATATAAATGTTAGTTATAATTTGATTTGAAGTCAGGAGACTAGGCAATGTGGTACAAACGTTTTCCATGTAAGAGAATTAAAAATTAAATTAAAAATTAAATTAAAAATATACATGGTACATAAGGGGTTAGATTTCAGTTACATAGAAAATTATACCTAAATAACCTTGAATACATGAAATATTACTCTAATTTTTAAATGCAGTTAATTTTTTATTATTCACAATGGAAGTAATTAAGATAAAATAATAATAACTCATTTTGTTCCATATTAAAACAAAATGGTTCTATGAGTGGTTCAGAATCGTCTGCGACATGTTTTTAAACTCATGAGCTCATTATGATAGTACTGTGGGAGAGATATAAAACATGGTATATGCTAATATTCAAAACATACTACACATTGAGGCAAAGTAATAAAAATTTTTAATAATTCTTAAATGATAGTGGTTTGCCAATGTAAAGCAAACTCGAGGTCCATCTAAAAACATTTATCAGTGGATATGGTGGTAAAATCCAAAACCAAAGTTTCTTCATTGTCATGTTACTAAAATGTTCATTGGAAACTCCAACAGCAGATTAAGCTATAAAATGAAATTAAGAAATCTGATGTATTTTGTAAGCTTTTGCCAGTCCAGACTCAAATGTAATATGGCTTCGGGGTCACTGGATGCTTCAGTTGGTTAAGCTTCTCACTCTTGATTTCAGCTTGGATCTGGATCTCAGGGTTGTGAGTTTCAGCCCCACGTTGGGCTCCACACTGGGTGTGGAGTCTGCTTTAAAAATAATAATAATAATATGACTTTGAATCCCAGCTGAAAATTAACTATATGCTTTTCTCATATTGGGAAATGTGGATCTTAGAATATTTAAGCCTTGTTCCATATCCTATTATATGTGAATAAACTAAGGTTCAAGAAAGCAAAATTGCAATGATTTAGAGGTAAAGATGAAACAAGAACTCACGTCTTTTTATTCTGGTATTCTCTTAACGAGGAGTTACAAAACTGATCTTTGTTACTGAGATTTTACTAAAGATATCTTACCATCTGTTACCTAACATCAATGCAGACATTCTAAGGCTTAAAATCTTGATGGACACATGACAGTCCATGATGCCAGGGATTGAAGCCATGGTTTTGGAGATCATCTCCCAGAGTCAGGGCATTTAAGGAGAACTCAGAAAAGCAACTGAATGGTGAATAGGAGAAAGGCCATTAGCCAGGCAGTTGTAGGTTAGTGGGATAGATTGACTTCCAGGCAGACCAGAGCACAGATTACTCAATTACCCTTTATATAGCAGGTAAAGTAAGACATGAACACCAGAGGCTGAACTCCTGGCTACCAGCAACGTTCGAAAGAGATAGTCAAAAGATATGTAAGTAATATTTTTCACTCTCTCCCTGTATAGGAAGGACATTGTGTATCAAGTCAAAAGTGAAATTCACTAGTAATCAAAGGTAGTGGCAATAGTCCTTGACAACTATCTTTGGTCACACTCTCACTTGAATTGGAATGCTTAAGCACAGTGGCTTTGTACTTTATATCTTCTGGAGTCCCTAATAAATTCAGAAACCGCTCTAAAAAAGAAAAATTAGTGGTTACTGAAAAGCATAATATTGTTGGTATTTTTCTTTTATATTTAACCTTGTGCTTTCTTTCAGATTGGTAGCAAATCCTTAAAAGTAGGGGAAAAAATAGCAATATTTCTGGGAGACTGTTTAGCATCTAGCTTTCAGCTTTTCTCTTTCTGTAGTTTGTAGCATTTACTGAGAAGGGCTTGCTTGTGTTAAGCCCCAAATGCATGTTACATTAATAATTTGTGTTTAGAAAACCAGGCACCTCACACCACCAGTTAATACTTGCTTTGGACTGTTCTTACGTAGTCTCAAGCTTTTCCAAAAAGCTAACACAAAAAGGCAGCTTTCCTAACTGACCAGTGAGTGGGTGCTTCACACAAACTGTGTGACGTGCTTCTGCGGAGACCAAGTCTTCGCTGGCTGTTCTTCCTATGAGCAATGTACTTAGCTATCTTGGGAAACGTGAACTTGTAGTTGCACAGTGCAGCAAACTTCCAGAAGCTTATGTTGTTTTCACTTTGGCAAGGTCTCCTCTTTCCCATGCTGCTTCTTCATGTCCCTCCTGCTCTACTTTACTATGATTACATAGCCTAGACATTTTAACCTTCTAGAAGGGTTACCTTTCCCAGGGACCTTTGTTGGCTGGTTATCCTCCACACCACTGCTACAAATTTCCAATAGCAAAGATCTGACCACTTCCCTGCCATCTTTAAATCAAACCAAAAACCAAAACCCATTTATTGCCTCTGTATTCCATATAGGATACAGTCCAAAGTCTTTAAGCTCCTGTTTAAGGGCTTTTAAAGTTTCACCTGCATAGCTCCTTTTCCAGTGAGGGATTTCCTTTAGTGTCACATGTCCTAAACCTCAGCCATGCTGGCCAGACGAGATTGTGCCTTTTGCTCTCAATCTTTTTTCTGCAGGAGTTCCTTCATTCTTCTTTTCACCTGAAGAAACCCTATCCTGTAAAGATCGATATGAATGTCCTTTCTGGGTAAAGCCTTCTCCAGCTTATTCAACAGTGTCTCCTCTGCTTCTACGTTTAGCACACAATCTCTTTTATTCCATTAAATAAGAGCCAAAGAAATATAATAGCTAACCTTTTTGAGCTTTATTGGGTATTATTGACAGATAAAAATTGTATATATATAAGGTGTACAGTGTGATGTTTTAATACACATATACATTGCACTAAATCTAATTAACATATCCATCACCCTACATAGTTACCCTTTGTGTGTGTGTGTAGTGCATGAGAAACTTGAGATCTATTCTCTTAGCAAATTTCCAGTATACAATACATAATTACTAATTATAGTTACCATATTATGTATTAAGCTTCAAAAGTTAATTTATCTTACAACTGGAAGTTCATACCCTTTGACCCCATCTCTGCTTCCCCCACCCGAAACCCTAGCAACCACCATTTTACTCTCTGTTTCTATAAGTTCAACATTTTTTGCTTTTGCTTTTTTAGATTCCACATCCAAGTGACATCATGCATAATTTTTCTTTCTGTGCTGACTTATTTTACTTAGTGTAATGTCTAGGTGCATCCATGTTGTCACAAATTGCAGGATTTCCTTCCTTTTAAAGACTGAATCACGTTCTATTGTGTGTGTGTATTCCTACACATATACTTTTCATCCATTCATTTATTGGTGGACACTTAGATTGTTTGCATATCTTGACTACTGTGAATAATGCTGCAATGACCATGAGAGTGCAGATATCTTGATATAGTGACTTTCTTTCCTTTGGATATGAAATCAAAAGAGGGATTTCTGGATCATATGATAATTCTAGTTTTCATCTTTTGAGAATCTCTATACTATTTTCCATGATGGCTATACCAATTTACATTCCCACCAATAGTGTATGAGGATTCCATTTTCTCTACATCCTCACCAATCTTTATATTTGACTTTTTAGTAATAGCCTTTGTAGGAAGTGTGAGGTGATATCTCATAATTTGGATTTGTATTTCCCTAATGATAGTGATGTTGACCGTCTTTTCATAATAGATGATATTTATTGAGTTCTTAGTGTATGAAAACATTCTTTTAAGCAATTACACATTATTAATTTAATATTCATAGTAACCCTATGAGCTTGATCCTATTATTGCCTGCCATCTAGTAGTTGGGAAACATGAGCACGTATAGGTTAAATAACTCTTTGGAAGTCACCTACCTGCCTAGTACCAGGCCTTGCATTGTACCCATGAAGCTGGAGTCCAGAGACCATGCCTTGACCACTGTGTTATGCTGTTTGTTTCATTTCATTTACCTGTTCTAGATTTTAATGTTTGTGGAATAGGTAACTTATTTATGGTTGTATGCCTGGTAGGGATATAGTATCTGGTGTACTGTAGCTAATCAGTAGCTCTATATGTCCAATGTATTTGAATTAATATGAAATGGAAACTTTTGGACCAAGAAAAATTTTATTTTCAAAAGTTTATAGAAACAAGAAATTATGTAAGGAACAATTTAAGAAAAAATTCAGGAATGTTTTACAAAGGTCAATAATTAAATACTCATTTGATATTAATGAGATGCACCCTATGGTTCTTGATGTTTAGCATACACTTTTTTTTCCCCTACAGTTTCTCATCTATATCAACAGTATTGAATAAATGCTTAACCCATATTTACTATATCTGTTCTTCAGGCACATAAGTTTTCCACTGTCAATAGATTATACTGGCTTTTCCATATACATTATCATAAATTGTCTTAAAGCTACAAAAGTTTTAGAATGAGTAGCACACTTCCATAATGATAACTTTCTGAAGTACATGTGTATCAGTTGTTTTCATTAACCATATGTGTATTCCTTGGGTGACTGTTAGGTAAGATGTTGTATTGGAAATTTCCTTTGTAGAGTAGCTTCCAATTTTTTAAAATTAGAAGAATTGGTGGGTTTCTTTCTTTCTTTCTTTCTTTCTTTTTTTTAAGGATTTATTTATTTGAGAGAGAGAGAGAGGAAAGTGCTTGGGGAGGGGCAGAGAGAGAGGCTTAAGCAGACTGAACGTTCAGCATGGAGCCCAGCGTGGGGCTCAATCTCATGACCCTGAGATCATGATCTGAGATGAAGAGTCAGATGCTTACCCAAATGCCCCACCCAGGCACCCCAGAATCAGTGGATTTCTGAATAACAAACTGTAAAGCCATACTGATTCTACCTAGAAGGTATTTAATACATACTTACTGATTGAACATGTACCATTAATCATATTTGTATGTTGAGGCTGCTGACAATTCAGAAATGATATTAAAAAAAAAAAAAGAACAAAATTGAAGTTGATTCCAGAGATGTTCTTTATCATCTGTTCCATGTACACGGAGAGGCAGAATTGTGACTAAAGAAGACTTAGGGCATATAGCACTTATAGGACTCTTCAGATGGAAGCTAAGTTGAAAATTACACTTGGATTTTCAAACAGTAACACAGTCTAAATATTTCAGTCTTTTTTATTTGCTTTATTTGTTTGTTTTCTAATTAATTACTTCTGAAGGGGGAAGCTTTAGGAGTACTTTCAGTTAATAAAACCCAAATGAGATTCATAAACCAAAGACGTAGACTAAAGCCTTGCTGAGACTCTTAGAGCTCGTTTCTGTAACCCGGCAATCTTTTAATGTATAGGAACAATGAACCTTTTTTAACCTTAATGACATTATGGTCTTTCAAAGCTGTTAAAAATAGCAGAGCCAAAGAGGTAATATAATACTCAGTTTAGAGGAATTTTGAGTGTCATTATCTCCCTGAGCAGTAACCATGAACAAATGATCAAAGACATTGTCTGTTTTAAATGGAAAGATGAACCGAATGTGTTAGCACCTCAGTGGGATTGGGGATATGTGGAAACATAATCATAAAACAGTAATTGCTGGGCTGCAGCACAGCCGTCCAGGACACACTGTTCAGCAGGGGTCTTGGTGTTGTCAGCACCTGCTGATATCTGCCCAGGGATTCAGCTGCCTAGACTGAGATCACCTTTGCTGGTGGATGCAAAGCTTTGCCATTGATTTTTATGTCCTTCCCTCTACCATAAGCAAGGGAATTTAGGTAAGATTGTCTAAATATAGAGTGCATATCATAGGCTAAAGAAACTATGTGCATCAGTTTTTTTAGAGTACGTTTTATCTGTTCTGGGTTTATAGAACAGAAAGTAGAGTTCCCAAATACTCCTTTGACTCTCTCCAGCCCCTAGTTTCTAGTTATTAACAGTTATTAACATCTTGCGTTAATGTACATTGCTATGATTGATGAGTCAATATTGATATGTTATTATCATCAACTATAAGTCTATAATTTACGTTAGAATTCCCTTTTTGTGCTGTACTTTTTATGGGTCTTGACAAATGTATAATAACGTGCATTCAACATTATTAGAATAATTTTACAGCCCAGGAAATTCCCTGTACTCCAACTACCTGTCCCTGCCTCTCTCCATTCGAACCCCTGACAACCACTGGTCTTTTCGCTATCTTCATAGTTTTGTCTTTTCTGACATGTCATATAGTTGGAATCCTGCAGAATGTAGCCTTTTCAGATTGGCTTCTTTCACTTAGCCTTGTGCATTTGAATCTTTTCATGGCTTGATAGCTCATTTCTTCATTTCTGTCTATTGCTGAGTGATAGTCCATTGTATGGCTGTACCATAGTTGGTTTGGCTTATCCATTCACCTACAGAAGGACATTTGGGTTATTTCCAAAATTGAGTAAGTATGAATAAAGTTGCTATAAACATTCATGTGCAGGTATTTTGTGAACTTAAATTTTCAACTCACCTAAAAGTTGTAATTCTGAAAAGTTTTTATGGAAAGACAGGTTTTTAAGTTAGAAGGACTTGACATGAATCCCAACCTTTTCATTTTGTTCACCCAGTCAATTTTTCTTGGTGATCTATTATCTCTACTGTTCTGGGTATGTAAAGTGCTCCTCTGCCTGTCAGCTGAATGCCTCATCTACATTAAAGGACCTTAATATACCTCTGGTTTCTTATCTGAAAGATGTCTACCACTTTAGTTATTTGCAGTTTTCTATGTTATTTTGAGAATTAGGTGAGCTATCGTGGACGGAAGTCAGTTTATTTCTGGCAACAAATGGTCAGCTGCTATATAACATCACACTGAGAGAGAGATGGTTATATATATTTATTTGTTTTCTTTCTGGTCCCTCCAGTCTATAGATTTTTAAATATTTAAGTCTAAATATAGAAAACATTTTAATACCTTTCAAATAATATTCCCAAATTAGCCACAGTATAAAATGAAATAAAAACCTATAATCATTTTCTGTGTATTTCTAGTCATGAGACTTGAACATGAATTGAGAATTAATTTTGAACTCTGGCTCCACTGTATGCTGTCCTGGTCATGCTCGTTTACTCTCTTGGCTTTGTTAGGTGAATAGTATCTTACCAGTAAAATGAGGCATCATCATATTTCTTCATGATGCAGATTTATTTGCTTATCATACAGAACTTTTATGAGACTCAAATGCAGAAATGCACAATGTATATAAAAGAATATTGCAGGGTGCTGGGTAGCTCAGTGGGTTAAGCCTCTGCCTTTGGCTCAGGTCATGATCTCAGGGTCCTGGGATCAGCCCTGCACCAGGCTCTGCTCAGCAGGGAGCCTGCTTTCCCTTCTCTCTCTGCCTGCCTCTCTGCCTACTTGTGATCTCTCTCTCTGTGAAATAAATAAAATCTTTAAAAAAAAAAGAATATTGCAAATTCAAAACATTATTGAAATGTCCATTATTGGGGCACCTAGGTGGCTCAGTGGGTTAAGCATCTGACTCTTGGTTTCAGCTCAGGTCATGATCTCATGGGTTGGGGATTGAGTCCTGTGTTGGGCTCCCCCCTTAGCAGGAGTCTGCTGGAGAGTCTCTCCCCCAGCCCCTCCCACTACTGGCACAAGCTCTCTCTCAAATAAATAAGCAAATATTTTTTAAAAAGTCAATTATTATTAATATTATTGCTCTAAAGTGACTTTATTTTTAACTTAGCTAACCCCTTACTAAATCAAGTATACTTTTTAAAAACTGCATCCATACCAAAATCCCAATTTTCTTGAATCCAATAGTCTACTAATGTTAGAGGGTCAGTCAGTATATTTATGTTCTACCTAATTTTTCCCATGTATTAGCCAGGATCTTTTGAGAAGCAGATATCAAAATAAATTGAACATGTAAGGATTGTACAAGGGAAACACCTAAATGAGAAAAAAATGAGGAAGGAGCTGGTGGCTGGGGCAAATCGTCAGAGTGCAATGAGAATCTGACATTAGGGGAACGAGAGACAGAAGGAAGATTGGGTGGACACATTCTACACTGTTGTGTAGTCTAAGGAAGTTTCACCAGGGAAATGAATTCCTTGAGCCGTAGTTAGCCCTTAGAGGAGTCCCTTGTCTCCAAGAACCTTGCCTGTCTTTAGTAGCCCTACTCTGCTCAGTCTTGAGCCTGCAGCAGCCCAGGGAAAGTGTGGCCTCAGCACAACGTGGTGATGGATCTCAGAGTACAGCAGTTGAGTTCCTTCGTAAGTTACTCTTACTGTGGCTGGGGGTCTGTGAGGTACGTTTTCATGTCCATCACACTTCATGGTTTCCCTTGGATAATAAAGAGGAAGCACTTACTTAGTTGACGCTTAAATAAGAATGTGAAGCTGTGAAACAGGAGCAGGTGAGGCGTGATGCAAACTTTAACAATCACAGAAGAGCAGCTGAATGCAGACACCTTTTCAGTCTACAGAAGAGCCATTTTTTCTGTTGTGAGAACTTGTTATTCTGATCTTAGGTTTTGTCTTGTTTTGTTTTGGGGGGATTATCTTGTCCATGTTAGGTAGTCTTCCAGTAATTCTTCTGGGGGTCATTTGACCATTTCCTAAATCACAGCATAAGTGTGAGCACATCTTTAAATCACAGTAGGCCTCTAGTTCTCCAAGGCAAAGCATTCAGTGAGTTAAAATCTTTGCAAGTAAAGGAAAGTTTCAAAGCTGGAGGCAACTTCAGGTCCAGATTTTATAAGATATTTAAAGCATTCCTCCATCTGACACATTAGAAATGATAAAACTACCTTTCAATACAGCTTCCTATATTTTTCATCTCTACTCATTGCCTTCCTAAATTATCTTGTTCTCTTTCCCACTTTTCCTCCCACTCATCAATTAAGAATAATGACTGTCAGGGAAAATGGAATATTGTTAATATTAATAGAAGACAGTATTGTCTCTCTAAGTTTATGCATTCCAGAGTTATTTCATTGAGCTTCCACCGTGGGCAAGCTATAATGGGTGTTGTTTTGTGCGCTTATTTGGTCCCTGAGGTGACACAAGATCTATCAAAGCTGGAAGATGATTTCAGTTCCATATAACAGATTGTGCTGATTTCCTAAGCATATGCAACTATTTGTTTTATTTTAAAATTTCATCTTTCCCGTGGCTTTAATTTCTTTTTAAAAATTACCTTGAACAAATGTTTCTATTTCTCCTTCCTTCTCAAAACTGGAAGACTAGATCTTCTAGTAAAGAATTTAATTCCTTTCTTTTTTTATTAACATATAATGTATTATTTGTTTCAGGGGTACAGGACTGTGATTCATCAGTCTTACACAACTTAATTCTTTAAAAAAGGGAACCATAGGCCATAAAAGCCATCATATTTTCCCCCTATGACCTTATGTTATATTACAGCCCCTCTGGGGAGATGTCAATTAAAAGCATGAAATTTACACAAATCTAAGCCTCGGAAGTCAACCAGCAATCTGTACCGAATCTGTGGGAAAACCTATTAAATAGCTTTTTAACCTTATTATTTACCATGTTTGATTGTACAAATATATTTCCTCAGGAGACATGGGCAGTGCTAATCGGGATTCATGTGAAGAAAAGAGCAAAAACCTATTTCAACCTATGTAAATATCTTTTGATACCTAGTTAGAGACTTGATGTGGAGTGCACCAGTAGCAACCATATTGGACAAGGTCACTCAGCCAATCAAAATCAAAAAGCAAAAGCCACCTACTCTGCTCATTCAGTAGCCCTAACAATTTGTTTGCTATCCCTGGTTAATTTAGCACCTCAATTATAAAATAAAATTCTCCAACACTGTTGAATATTAATTGAAATGCTAAAGAAATGCAATTAACACTGCTGTTATTAACAGAAGCTGTCTGTGAAAACAATGATGATCTTATTGACTAAAAATCTTTCTGATATATTTTTTCTAAGGCATTTGAGGAATATGAAAGCTATTTGGAATTTGTTGTTTGGGGGTTTGGAAGTGTTACCAAGGACAGCTTTTATTTTCTCAAATCAAGAGATTTTTTGTTGTCATGGCATTAAATTATTTGCAGAAAACAAATTTATTCTGTCACAATAATTATGAACTCTCTCTGAAGACAGACTCTAGTCTAAATTCCAAAAGTTTCCATTACTTCAGATGATGCAATTAAGGCCTTTTGTGAAGCATAGTGCCTGTTTTCCTGTTGATAGTGTTTTTCTATTGATAGTGTTTTCATGAATACAGTACAGTTATTGTTCTTGTTAAAATAATTGAATTGTATTCACAATTTCAATACAACTTATATGACAAAATGCACAGAAAAATGTTACTTTTTACCATTCAAATAGAACTGATATTCTGAATTAGTTAAGCCTGAAATTTCATGCTGAGAAAATGTTCAGAGCAATGGAGCATAAATGTATTCATCTTTCCTTTGCATTATTTTAACCTGGAGGAGTGTTCAAATACTGGTTTCTTCCATCGCCTCTTTAATTAAGCTAGTTCCCAAATGATGTCCTCAGAATATGGACACAGACAATGCAGGAACTAATAAGGGAAATTGAATTGGAGGAGGGGAGCAGAAGGAAAAGAAAATGTTACCAATATTTTTCATTGTCTTGACTAATTTGTATGAGTGCAGGGTTGTCCTTTTATAAGCATCTTAAAGACACACCTCAAGTCCTAGGTAATTTGGGGAAGTATGAAAGAATAGTCAACTTTGTAAACTTCAACTAACATAAATAATTCATTATACAGATGTTTTAATTTTTATGAGTAAACTATATGGTATAAAAATATGTTTAAACATTCTGCTGTTTAGTCTCTATCAGTATGAATGTCTGTTTTAAAATAAAATACAGGGGCGCCTGGGTGGCTCAGTGGGGTAAAGCCTCTGCCTTTGGCTCAGGTCATCATCTCAGGGTCCTGGGATCAAGCCCCGCATCGGGCTCTCTGCTTGGCAGGGAGCCTGCTTCCCTCTCTCTCTGCCTGCCTCTCTGCCTACTTGTTATCTCTGTCTGTCAAATAAATAAAATCTTAAAAAAAATAAAATACGCGAACGTTGTTCTTTTCATATATAAAATTAAAAATTTCAGTTTCAAGGTAGTCTTTCTATACCCTCCCCCCTCACACACATACAGAGCATGAAGTGTTTTTATTTCATTTTGTCCCTACGAAGGGACCAATGTTTCGGCATTTTGGCATAGACCCCATAGGCTCATCGAAAGCTCATCACTGGGGAATGATGACTTGGTAAAATAGAGGGTTCTTTGTGAGACAGATGTGTGGAAATCCCAGTCTTACCCTCAGGGACAGAATGTGAGAAGAGTTGCCAAAGAAACCCTAAATCCTGGTGCTTTTAGTCACATTTCAAATGTAAATCTAGATCTGTACACTGGTTTGCATGTATGTTATAGTCCATTTAAAAGTTTTTAAAGTAAAAATAGCATTTTGGGGGGGGCAATTTTAAGATACTGATTTCAAAACACTACAGAACCCCTCACTCCCACCTCACTGGATTCCCTGGAATTTTAAAGGAAAGTTTGTGATGGTTTTCTGGAATGTTAAATGCAGAGAAAAGAATATGGGCTTTAAGAATATGATCTTATAGAGTTCCTTTCGATGTAGTACAGTAGAGCTTTATTTTACCCATTATTATTGAACTCCCATAATGTTCATGATGCTGCAACAAGTTTCAAAATGAGAAAAATGTAGGCTTTTCCTTCAGCTATGTTGCAGCATAGTGGAGGAATTAAGCTGGTAATTTCTCCTTTTTTCAAAAAGAAATTAAGCTTTTAAATGCATGAATAAATACATATATATGTTTAGAACTTAAACTAGGAGAATAGTTTTTTGTTTTGTTTAGTTTTTGCACATTGCTGATCTTCCATCCTAGAACAGTGCTTGGCACAGACAAGGTACTCAATTGTCAATGAATGAATGAATAATAAAAATTATAAATACTGAAATATATATAGAGAAAAATAGTGTGTTTGGATCCCACTTGTGTTCAGTGGGTCAAGTATAACACTGTATGGATATATACTTTATTGCTCCTGTATTAGCAAACATTTAAGTCCCTCCAGTTTTTTTAATACTCAAAATAATGCTGTATTAACTTCGCATACAATTGTGCAAAACTTTTATACAAAAACTTTTATAGAATAGATTCTCAGTGGTAGAATTACTGGATCAAAGGGTATTAGCATTTTTAAATTTGACAGATACCATCAAATTGTGCTTCTACAGATTCTAGTCAATTTAGAATGAGTCTTAAGCATTTTATTTTCTTATTTTTTAGAGATTTAATTTATTTTTGCAGGGGAGAGAGAGTGCCTGAGCAAGTGCATGAGTAGGGGGAGGGGCAGAGGGAGAGCGAGAAGTAGGCTTTCTGCTCAGCAAGGAGCCTGACTCATGCCAGTACCCCAGAATCATGACCTGAACTGAAGGCAGACGCTTAACCCACTGAGCCACCCAGGTGCCCTTAAATAGTTTATTTTTTATTTAAGGTTACTTTGACCATCTGATGAAAGCTTTAAATTCTCTTTCTATAAAAACAATTGTTTTCATATCCCACAGTTTGGGGACTTTTAAAGTAACTGTAGAGTTGTCATCCATGCCCTAACATTCATTTGTGGAACCCAAGTTAAATTCTAATAAGCACAGTAGAATCTTTACATTTACTGATTTAAAATTCATGAGGTATTTCTCAGAAAACAAAAATAAAGGTTCACAACATAAATCACTTCTACTGGCTTTTAAATAATTTTTTAAAAAGATTATTTATTATTTGACAGAGAGAGAGAGAGAGATTACAAGTAAGCATGCGGGGGTGGGGTGGGGGAAGGGAACCAGGCTCCCCACTGAGCAGAGAGCCTGATACGGGCCTGATCCAAGGACCCTGAGATAATGACCTGAGCCAAAGGCAGATGCTTAACCCACTGAGCCACCCAGGCACCCCGCTTTTAAGTAATTTTTAATTAAACTTTTTGCTTATAATTTAAAAGTGGCCCCAAGAGGAATCCAAATGTTAGTGCTGGTGATGAAAGTGAAGAGAAAGTAGATCTAACAGTTTCTTGAATTTTATTAGGGCAATCTTATGTGCATCTATGAATTTGAGAAAACTGCCAGTCAGGACATGTTCCTTATGAAGATCAAAGATCTACTATGTACAAATTACTGTAATAAAAAAGGAAGTTTGCCGTAGGAGAGAAAACCAAATGCCACTCGGTGCCTATGCATGGTCCCTCGCTAGGACATGCTGGTGAAAGTTGTTCTTTTTTTTTTTTTTCCTCTTTAAAAAGATTTTATTTATTTTTTTCACACACACACACAGCCCGCACAAGCAGGGAGAACAGCAGAGGGAGAGAGAAGCCCGGTCTCTGCCAAGCAGGGAGCCCGATTTAGAACTCGATTCCAGGACCCTGGGATCATAACCTGAGCTGAAGGTAGATGCTTAACCAACTGAGTGACCCACGTTCCCTAGTGAAGTAGTTCTTATCTAGAAATCTTTATTCAGTGTTCAGGTCAAATGAAACTACCTGCAGGAAGTCTTCACCAATATCCTCAAGCTCATTGCAGGGATTCCTTCCTCTGCATTCCCACAGCACTTAGTTTATAGCAGCTAATGTTCCTAAAGGAATAGATCTTGGTATTTATATCTATCTATATATATATATAGATATCTATATATATATATATATTTTTTTTCCTCCCACAAAGAACATCTAACATTTTGCCTCTAGTAAGTGTTCAATAAATACTTTGATGAATGATCATATGTATAAATAGGTGAACGTTGAGATAGGCCTTAAAGGATATGGATGGATTCAACCAAGGCCCAAGGAACAATGATAAAAATGAGGCAGAAATGGGGCAAAGCCTGAGTTAATTAGGAAGAACAGTGACTTATTCAGCCTCATACATTATTCCAGGCTTCTCGTGTAATGAAGTATCAGGCAATGGTAAATTGAGAAGACAGTTTTCAGTACAGGCATGCAAATACCAATACTGTATTTTAAAAATTTTATTGTTTTTGTAGATCTCTTTTCTAGGACATAAGTCATTATATTGACCTCTAGTTTACTAAAAAGATAGATATTTCAAGCATTATAATATACCAGACTTGGAAGTAAAGAGCACATATGTTAAAACATAATCTTGGGCGGGTGAAGGATAGGGTGGCTGAGTTATGGACACTGGGAGGGTATGATGAGTGTTGTGAATTGTGTAAGACTGATGATCCACGGACTTGTACCCCTGAAGCAAATAATACATTATATGTTAATAAAATTTTAAAAACCCACAAATATTAGAAAATATATATTCTTGGGTACTACAAGTATTTTATAATTTAGTAAGATGGCCCTTTCCCCTCTAAATGTTACTCCACTGTGGCCTAACAATTTATGGTTATAATCCATGTATAGAATTGGAGGAACCACTGGAAGAAAGAGAAAGAAAAAATCACCATTTTTCTTATCTGTAGGCATTACATAGTTACACCTAACTTGTGGCAGGTGACACAGGTAAAAGACCACCCAGAAAGCATATTTTGAGTAAACGTCTTCCTATTGCAGGTTCAGCAAAAACCCAGCTTGGTCCCCAAGTACCAATTTGTTGAAGAGAAATTGAAAAGCAGGGTAGGAAAGCACTTTTCTCTACTTCCCAAAATAACATATTCCATCAGATATCTTAGCCTGTCTGCCAACCATTCTAAATTTCTTGGGAATTATTTATTTAAAGATCTTATTTATTTATTTGACAGAGAGGGAGATCACAAGTAGGCAGAGAGGCAGGCAGAGGTGGTGGGGGGATGCAGGCTCCCCGCTGAGCAGAGAGCCTGATTTGGGGCTCCATCCCAGGACCCTGAGATCAGGCGCCCCTACTTGGGAATTATAAGCCCTGTATCTGTCTCTCTCAGCCTCCCTCAGTCTCACTTCTTTCTTGTTATGTATCACATGACCTTCGCAAAAATCTTAAATTCTTATTTAATGCCATAAAGAATAGGAGGAATTATGAAGTACATTTGCCTCATTGAGTCATAAAATCACAGGTTTGAAAGACACTTTAAAGGTATCTAGTTTGGGGCGCCTGGGTGGCTCAGTGGGTTAAAGCCTCTGCCTTCCGCTCAGGTCATGATCTCAGGGTCCTGGGATCAAGCCCCGCTTCGGGCTCTCTGCTCAGGAGGGAGCCTGCTTCCTCCTCTCTCTCTGCCTGCCTCTCTGCCTACTTGTGATCTTTGTCTGTCAAATAAATAAATAAAATCTTTAAAAAAGCAAGGTATCTAGTTCACCCTCTCTATCAATAGATATTTTATCATATTAAATAAAATACATGTAGTACATATAGCTTAGTAAATATATATAGTATATATAATTTGTGCTTGATCGTGATACGTGAAGTAGATTTGCTAAAATAGAATATTTTTTTGTAATCTCTGTGAAGAGATTGGATCTCAGATCCCCAGAGTCAGGAATCAATCTCCCTATCATAGTTGAATATAATATGTTTCTGTGAGGAAAACAAAGTTGATAATAGCTAAGTGTTATTATGTGCCACTTCTGCCTCTGTCCCTCTATTCATATTCAGTGATTATTTAGTCCTATACTGAGATTCTACTTTACAACAATGATCAACAGAAGCCAATTTTATTGAATACAGAAAGCCAGTAGTTGAAGATCTAAACTAGCGGTTTTCAACTAGATGGAAGTTTGGTGGGCAGTTTTGCCTGCCAGGGGACATTTGTCCTGTCTAGAAATTTCTCGTTGCCATAGCTGGGGGAGGGTGCTACCAATGTCAGTAGAGATGAGGTTGAGAAACACAGCTATAAACTGATGTCACAAAATATTTATATGTTTAATTAGAATTCTGTATGTCTTAATTCATTAAAAAAAAGCTCATAGGGACACTCGCATGTTTACCTGTCAAAATCAGTCAAATGAATATGAAAGTAATTTCTAAGGATAGCTTTCTCAGTTCCACTTGCTTCCTCCCCAGCAATTCCTCTGCACAAATAAATTTCTCCAAAATTTCTGTAGAACTGTAATTTAGTTCTCATGTCCTAAGTTCTGTGTCAGTTGTGATTGTGAATAACGCTTCTATGTCACCTAACAGAGCTACAGAGCTCGGAACAATGCTTCAAAGGATGAGGATGCCATTGAAGTATCAGTGCAATAAAAAATAATTAACCACGCTAAGCTACAGCATGTGAAAATAGACTCTATAATTCTCCTCTTTTCTATATTATTTACTGTTCTGCTTGAAATGTAGTGGCAGGTTCTGAATTTTAAGATACCTCCACTCAAATGTCTGTTTATCAGCAATGCAAAGGGAATGATTACTCTGAACTTGATAGTCTTTAAGAATTAGTTGATACAGAAAAAGTATACCTCACCAATATGGGCACAGTAATTACATTTTTTTTAGTTCAGTTAGAAATGAACTGTGTTCACCTAATTTCAAAAATTATACCAGAGTCTGTTTCAGTGCCTCTCTAAATTATTTGCTGTACAAAATGCATAACCAAAGCTATGTTGTATTTATGATCACTTATCTGAGATTCAATATGTCAGAATTATTGGGCTTAGAGATTTTTCTTATGCTGTGCTTTTCCCATTGTGTTTTTTATTGAATTCTCCTATATAACCTTTTTAGTTCTATTGTTTTTTATCTGTAGTTACGAACTCTTCCTAAAAAACTTCTTAAGTAATTACACACTGCTTCTTGAGTGTAACACATTTTTGCATTTTATTTTATGTTGGGACATTTTGATGGCAACAGCAATATTAATAATTCATAATAATACCTTACATTTATAGAACATTTAATACAGAAGGTTTTTAGCCCAGTTTAAAATATCTTATGATATATACATATACACAAAGATATAACATGTACAACATAGAAATGCACACACTTGTGCCCACACTCATTCCTTTTATATTTTATATTCAGCTTCTTTGAGGAAGGACATCGTGATCATTCTATATTTATAATAGTGTCCAATAATCTCTAGTCTACAAAAACATGAATAATTTAACCAACTAATATTGCAGGGAGAAAATTGCAGGGGAATTTTAGTGAGTTAAATTCATTCAGACTTGGCAAATCAAAGATAGAATCTTTTGGGGCGCCTGGGTGGCTCAGTGGGTTAAAGCCTCTGCTTTCGGCTCAGGTCATGATCCCAGGGTCCTGGGATCGAGCCTCACATCAGGCTCTCTGCTCCGCGGAGAGACTGCTTCCTCCTCTCTCTCCCTGCCTGCCTCTCTTGCCTATTTGTAATCTCTGTCTAATTAAAAAAAAAAAAAAAAAAAGATAGAATCTTTTGCTTCTGTGAAAAGTGTAAACAGAACCATTTGTGTTGACAGGTACTTTGGGTGTCACTGGCACTTCATCTCAAAGACTGAGACATCTGTAGGAATCAGGATGTTAATTCATCACCAAATCACAGTGGTTATGTAGCCATTTTATCTCTCCACGGTTAGGGATATTAGCTGTACCACAGATTCAAGCCTTTCGTCTTTCTCTCAGATGAAACTGGGAGTTGGTATATGCTTAGAATAGAGGAAAGTTGATGACTATAGCAAACTTGACAGTTACTTCGGAAATTTCATATCTTTGACTCCTAATGGAGTCCAACTGATTATCATCCTCCATGCCCTAAGACTAGAGACCAGGGCTTCTGTCTATAAACGTTGGCCTTTTAGCTGCTGCCCTTAGGCTTGTCACATGTCTTATTTCCCTTAGGTTTCTTATGCAGAGTCCTGTTCTGGCTAATTTGGGATATCAAGATGTCATTAAAAGACCCAACTCATGAATTCTCAAATACTTTTCAAAACAACCCTTTGCTTTGTGGTCATCACAGTAAGAAAAAAAGGCATTTCACATTATCATTCATAAAGCACAGAGCACAAATAATCCTTAATTTCTCCTGAAATTAATAATAAAGTACGGTAGAGAGAAATACTCTTTTCTGTAGTTTCATCCATGAACTCCTACGAGGTGTTTGCTTTGTGTTTGTTTCTCTTCAGAAACGAGTGCCCTGCAAGCGTAAGTCCATGTTCTCTGCATATCAGAGGCAATCTAGGACAGGCTTTATTAGAGTATGTGGTAGGAATAAGAATTCCCAAAGTTCTGAGGCGCCTGGGTGGCTCAGTGGGTTAAAGCCTCTGCCTTCGGCTAAGTGTTATGATCCCAGGCTCTGGGATCGAGCCCAGCATCAGGCTCCCTGCTTGGTGGAGAGCCTGCTTCCCCCCCCCCCCCCACCCCCGTCTGCCTCTCCGTCTACTTTTGATCCCTGTCTGTCAGATAAATAAATAAAATCTTTAAAAAAAGAAAAAAAAAAGAATTCCCAAAGTTCCAATGGTACCAACTCCTCCCTGATTTTCAAAGATGTTAATTTAATAACCCAAATGGAAAGGATTTCAGAACATTCAAGTGAGAAATCCAGTATGATGCCTGTTTGATGCCAGGCATTGTTCCTGGGGATACAAAGATAAGAATATATGGTCCCTTCCTTGTTGTAGTTGTACTTCAGTATGCTAATAACACACGATGTACTTGAAATTCCTGTAACTTTACAATCTGTTACAAAATTTGGTATCTATATAGCGCATTAAAGTTCTGTAAGAAAGAGAAGAGAAAAAGGGTCAGTAAGAAATAGCAAAGAATTACATTTTTTGCATAAAGAATTTTCTCGTTTTCCCTGTGTACCTGGCAAAGGATTCACCTCCTTGGAACCTAAGCTCTAGAGCGTGAACTGTTTTCACTCCTTGACCAACCATGGGAGTATCACCGATTGTCGAAAGGTGTGCTTTTACAAGTGATAGGAGATAATTAGAGGGGTGTGTCCTGCCATAATTTAAGCTATAGGTCCAGATCATCTTAGAGTCGTTATATATTCAAGTGACTTGCCACATACTGGTGAAAAAACATTAAATCACAAAATTGTTTTCTTGGGTTGGCATACCTACACCAGTGCAGTGCATCAACAGATCTTAAAATACATGATAAAAGTTCCACATTTAGCATACAAAGCATTATAGAAAACAGGTACTATATTGAGAAATAAAGTAAATTCTTAATTCTCATTAGTTTGCATATCTGCAACCACATATCTAAACCCTCACAATTTGTATTTTAACAAGGCTGAAGAGACCATGTCTTTATTTATAGTCCTATGTGCTGCAATGGTTTGAAGTTAAAAGGAATTAAAGTTACAGTATGGGAAATACTAGACAATTTAAAAGCTATTGAGGTAATTTTTATTATAATACTGAACATATGATAAACAGTTTTGGAAAACTACTTGTCTCCAATAGCCAGTGAAAAACACATCATCATGACTTATACTTTGTATTCTTTATTTTAACAATGTTAAAAATTCTGGAAACTAGTTGTTCTGAGGCATATTTACATGGTTTGTGTTTCTTGTAATGATTTTGTTCACTAGGGGCAAAATTGCTTTAAAGGAAGTACCTTCTTCAGTTGACAGGATTTTAAAAAAGGAATTTTATTACCTTTTTGTTCTTTACCAAAGGTAATTATTTTTATCCCTATATGAAATTTTCCTACGCCTTGTGATTTGATGGGTAACAAAGTGTCCACTGTCTTGTTTCCTCAGAAAGTCGCAAAATGGTATGTGTTTCAAATGGCCTTAGCTTTGCACTTCAGCACCACCTGGTGGGCAAAATATCTTTCCTTCCACCACCCCCCCACTACAGTTTCAAATTAAGTTAGCCCATTCACACTATATCCAGTGATGACAT
Source organism: Mellivora capensis (assembly GCA_004024625.1). Taxonomy (NCBI): domain Eukaryota; kingdom Metazoa; phylum Chordata; class Mammalia; order Carnivora; family Mustelidae; genus Mellivora; species Mellivora capensis. The sequence continues at coordinate 147,222 of PISX010000865.1, forward strand.
TTCTTAATAGATAATAGATTAAGAAATAGACATTTCTTAATAGACACTTAATAAATATGTAAGCATATTTAATCTTAAAAACCAGTGTGAGCAAAATAAGGTCAAAAAATATGAAATATTTCCTAAGTACTCTTGTCAAGTTAAATGCCTGAGTTTTTTAAATTTCATGAATGTCTACGGATTTGAATAGTATGTTGCATACATATGCAAAAGTTGTGGGGTTATGACATTTTAATTTTTTGTAATCTACATTTTTTCTCAGTAAAGAATGAAATAAGACCAGGAACTTTTCTGTACCTTAGTAGCAAATTATGGTTTAAGTTAGATTGTCTACCCAGAATTCAAGATAACCACTTGATAAACACTTTACAAAGAATTCTTTTACTTCAGATTCCTGTTTTGTTAATATTTTATGCATAATTAAAATTAAAACTAATATATTAACCATAGCTAATATAAAGTAAGCCATTTTCCTACTTATACCTAAAATTTGGTTGTGGTCTTATATGTATTGGTTTAATTTTTAGTAGTTTAAAAATTTTTTTCCAGAAGATAAATTTGACAATATTTTCGAATGAAAAATATATTTAAAACTCGTTTTGAGAATTTTAAACATGTTATCTTTGTGTAGTCCCACATGTCTCTGAAATGTAACATACATTTTTTTTTCCCTATGGCATATATACTTACGAAAAAAAAATACTTTCACATTCCAGTATGTTCCTTTGCAACGCACACTTTTCTCTTCGCTGGTAAAATAGGGTCTGTAAACTTGAAATGTGTGACATTCAAAGGTTTAGTAGCTAAATAAGAGTTGTTGGTATTTAAATAGGAAATATGTTCTAGCTTCATACTTTTTATAGTGATTTAAGATAAAATTATAATAGGAAATCTTCATTAAGGTGCATATCCTGAAGTTATTTGCTTAGTTACTTCAAGAAAACACTTAGCATCTTCTCTCTCTCTCTCTCTCTTTTTTTCTTTTTTCTAAAGGCCTTGGATGGTATACTGTAAACTCAGCATATGGAGATACCATTATCATGCCTTGCCGACTCGATGTACCTCAGAATCTCATGTTTGGCAAATGGAAATATGTAAGTATAACCTACTTTGGACTTGGCTAATTACTTCTAGTTTTTTGTTGTTGTTGTTTTTGTTTTTTGAGATAATATTCCTTCTGTGAGTAAATGTGAATTTCAAATTAACATAATGGCAATATTCAACTATGGGTACAAATGTAGGAAGGTAGAATTATGTGTTGAATATCTCAAAAGAGCAATACCTAAATCTTACATAAGAAGTGCTACTTTAAAATAAAGCCAATAAACACGTAATTCTTAGATCATATTAGTCTGAAAGATTTAACCTTAAATGTTAGAGGCAGAGGAAAAGGCAGAGTTCCAGAGTAAAATCAGTGGCATGTAGAACAGAGCTTAGTGGAAGTTGGCAGCCTTTCTCCACATATTCATGTTCTGTTTGGTGTGGCTATTGCAAAGGCAAAATACACCAGTTGCTAGAGTACCCAAATATTCATTGGGAATTAGTCATCAGCATTAGAAGCTTGTTTCTAGTTTTGTCTTAGAACTACGTTGATGTGGCTGGTCCTTTTTACATTTAACATTGTTCATTTTACTCCTATCTTGCAGATAGGAGATCATACTTTCTCAGGTATGGAGGCACAGATGGGTCTAGAAATGGAGGGTAGATACCTGATAGATGATTTGGGTGGCTAGGTAACGTTGACTGATAGGGTGTTTCACTTTAATTACAGAAACCAAAAAAGGTGTCTGTGTGACCCAGTTTCCTAATGCCGAATCACACGAGACTCACAGTAGTTTTGACCTTGAAGTAGACTTATGCTTCCTTGAATACATGGCAGTTTTTCCCAAGTTCCTTGAAATTTTAAAAGGTATTTGAATAGGGAAAAAAAATCTGATGGTCAAATAATTTTGGAAAACTTTCTTTATCACAGTATTTCTCAGAGCCTTTCATATACTAAGATGCCTTCTAAATAGTCTAAGCTTGCTTCATTTCTTCGTTGTCTTTTTTTTTTTTTTTTTTTTTTTTTTAAAAAAAAAAAACTACTGCAGAACACACTTTGGGAAATGTGCTTAGTTTGCACCCAAGCTGGGGGTAGAACACAGTCTTCAAAATGTGGGTTCTTAAGTCAGACCAACATGTTGTACCATATACGTGCTGTGGGATTCTGGACAAGTGAATGAATCTCCATTCTCTCATCTCTGAAAAGGGGGTGATAAGAATAGTTTTCCCTCAGTGGTGTGAGGGTTACATGAAGTAATTCGTAGCAGAGTATTGACGGGCACATGGTCCTTGTTCTGGCTGTGGGGCTGTAAGCGCATGCGCGTGTGCGGGGGTCATGTGACCGCAGAGGAAGGGGGTGAGGCGGCTCAGCACTTCCGTGTTCTCCCCTGCCGATACCTGCTCACACTGGAGAATTTTGAACTATTTCTGGTTTACTATAAAAGTGGAAAAAGGAAGTTAAGGCCTGTGAGGACAAGGTCTGTTCACACCCCTCAAACTCCCAGCGAGACTACCACCTGCTTCACCTGTTGAGTCGAACCTACTGCCAAAACAAACGGAACACAGATGTTGAAAAGTCGTGATCGTAGACCTTCCCGATGATGATTCAGAGAGTAAATTTCACCCATTCTGAACTGGTACAGTGGTGGTGGAAGCAATGACAGTTTTCAAATGCTTAATTAAAGCAAAGAGCTTCGGCAGTAACCGGATGAGATGCATTTGAAGTACCATGGGCTCTAAAACGAGTGTCGATTTGTAGGCAGAGTGGGCAAGCTCTAATTTAATGAAAGCTGAAAGACAAATGGTAGGTTTAGAAAGAGTGAAAGGGGCCAGACACAGAGGAAGGACAGATGGCTTCTCCCCTCCTGCAGGGTCATCTGCCTGTGAATGGTTCCCTGTGAGCCTTTCCACACTTCACCCCCCCCCCTTTCTTTCTTTCTTTCTTTTTTTTTTTTTAATGTTCAGTTAGCCAACATGTAGGGCATCACTGGTTTTTGATGTAGCGTTCAGTGATTCATTAGTTGTGTATAACTCCTGGTGCTCATCACAGCACGTGCCCTCCTTGACCTCTGCCTCTTCTTCAACATCTGCCTCAGTGCTGGTACAGGAGGGGCATCGAACAGCTATGAAGAGTACTATAGTGAAGCCATCGTGGAGCCACACTGCAAAGCTTCAACCTTTGCTCTTGCTGAGATACGCTAGCTGGGCCCTTGGACAATTTACTTAACCAACTTCTGTCTGTACTGTATAAACTGCAAATGAATTTAATATTACAACTCTAACTTACGGGGTCCTTAGGAGTATTAAATCCATTACTATGTGGAAAACCCAAGGAACGTACCTGGCATATGTTTAATAACTTATTTATTGCGTAAGTGTATGAATACACAAACGTAAGGGACTGGTTTAAAATATTTCTCTCAGTGAAGGAATGATTTAGAGTAAGGATTTGCATCGCAAGCCTGTTACAAAATTTAAAAATTTAAGGAGAATATTATTGATGTATTCAGATATTCAACCAACTAAAACTTTTGGGCTCTAAAATTAGCTTAGTAATTGTCTTGGCTTGCAGTGCTATAACAATACTGTAGACTAGGGGGCTTCAACAACAACTATTTATTTCTCACAGTTCCGGAGGCTGGGAAGCTCAAGATCAAGGTGCTGGCAAATTTGTCTCTTCGTGAGGGTCCTTCTCTTGATTTGCAGACAGCTGCCATTTTGCTATGTACTCATATAACCTGTGTTTTCTTCCTCTTCTTATAAGGGTACTAATTCTGTCGTAAAGGCACCATTCTAGTCCTTCATCTAAACCTACCGACCTCTCAAAGGCTCCACCTCCAAATATCAGCACACTGGGGTTGAGGGCTTCGACATATGAATTTGGTGGTGACACAAACATTTATTCCATAAAAGTAATAAATATTAATAATTTTAAAAATGTAACTCCCCATAGCACCTTGGAATTTGCCATGCACTTTAAAAGGTTTTATCATATTTTATTTTCTCGAAGACCTTGTGAGGTAAGTAGAAGAGAGATTGGCTCCTATCTTAGATTAAATTGCTTATTGGCTAAGAGAATTTTTGTGGGAGCAAAGGAGATGAATTATAAGTCTTGGGCTCTTGGCATAATTGTCCATGCCAGATTATATTTTATTTTGATAATAAGTTTTTATATGAAAGCTCTCTGAGCTAAGTTTTATGACTCAGATAGCAAAACTATGGATTTTAGTGATTAATCTGATTATGTTGCTTAATGGACATGATTGTTTCATAAGGGCACATACTGTTCCTCCATGAAGACTCATTAAATTATGTTATGAGTAAAGGTCAGCTCTGTCAGTTTTGGCTGAAACTGAAAGGTGTGGACATTTAAAATATGTGGATCAAAGTAATGAATATGCAAAGGATAATTGCCCAGGACTTCTGAGTATTTGCAGCCTACATGTATGCTTGCTCTGATGGTTACCTGAATATCATTCTGTGCATTTGTGTGTTTGTTTTCATACATATATTTTTTTCTTTTAAATTAGATACAATGCCAGCCCTTCTTGGTTTCAGAACCATCACTAATTCTGTCCTTTGGATGCAAGAGAATCTCAGATTCCAATAGCTCTGTCTTTCCATTTTCACATATTTAAACTGATAACCTGTAAAAGAACGTAGAGCCTCTCCTCTTATGAAGAGTCATTTTCTGTAAACAAAGATTTATGTGAGGCTCATATCCAAAATTACTCCTTTTGGGCAGAACTATAAATATTGGTGGAAGATTATGGCCAAGAAGTTTTGTTATTCTGGATGTAATCCTGAAACATCTGAATATGCTTGTTTTTAAAATGTACTGTTATTTTAATTTTTAGGAAAAGCCCGATGGCTCCCCAGTATTTATTGCCTTCAGGTCCTCTACAAAGAAAAGTGTGCAGTACGACGATGTACCAGAATACAGAGACAGATTGAGCCTCTCAGAAAACTACACTTTGTCTATCAGTAATGCAAGGATCAGTGATGAAAAGAGATTTGTGTGCATGCTAGTAACTGAGGACAACGTGTTTGAGGCACCTACAATAGTCAAGGTGTTCAGTAAGTAGTCTGCAGTGTAACTGCTAAGTGGGATTGATGGCTGGTACTAGAAAATGTTCTTTAGCAAGAAGAGTGAATGCTCTGTAGTGTCTCCACGGCAGGCATCTCTATGAGAGGACTTCTAACAATCTTCATTCTGCTCATGCATGCTGTCAGTGAGGAAAACAAAGACCCTGAAATTCAAATAGGAGTTTTGCAGCAAGGAACTAAAAGAATATTCTCTGTTGTTTTGTTGGGTAACATTTCCTGGGATACGAAGTACCACAAAGTGAAAACTGGCATGTGGTCTTTTGCTTTCACTGGCATGTACAAATAAATAGTCTATGAGATATACATAGATATGTGATACATACATATAATCATGCATGTCACGCACACACACACACGTATGTATCAGACTGATCCATATAAAATTAATATTTTGACAAATTAAATAATAAATACAAGAAAATCCGAACCATCTTATGACTTAGAAATCTAAGCTTTTTATGTGTGTGTGCATGCGTGTGTCAAAATATGTGTGTATGTAGTATTACACACACACACACACACACACACACATATCCTGGCCTTTAATAATGTTGCTTTAGTTCTTCAAAGTGTTCAATTGGTTTAGAAAATTGCCCCCAAATAAAAAAGCTCACCACACCCTGAATGCATATGTGGAATACCTCAAGGGGAAGAAGTAGAGTAAGGTTGGAAGAAGAGAAGTCAGAAGAAGAAACTTGGAGTAATTACTGTAGTCATTATGACAAAGTTACTTTGCCTAATGATAACATATAGTTAATGTTACTCTTCAAATAGCTATGCAAATGAATGACTTGAGAAGTTCTAATTAAACATTTTGTCTTTTAATATTCAAGTAAAAAAATCCCACCTCCTGTTACATCATAATATATTAGAAATTAAGGGAGAAAAATAGGTCTCAAAAGTTTCAGAATGCCAGTCTTTTTTAATTAGGGAAGAAGGTCTCACTTTTCAGTTTTTTTCCCTCTGCTTTCTGATAACGTGGCAGCACCTAGAAATTGTTAAAATAAATAGGGAAGAAAGAAGCCCAGAGGGCTACTATAGCAAACAACCATGGATTTTTCCCATTTCTCTTGTAATAGCCTATGCAACTAAGTGGAACTGTCCCTTAAGTATTTATATAGATTTCAGAGCTCCTATGGGCCACTGACATGGATTCAGAGAATTCTTGTACTATCAAAAGAAACTTTTGTTCTCCAGAAGAACATTGTAAAAGCATATTACATGTTTCAGTTGATTACCTTTCAGCTTACAAGGCACTTTCCAGAAACCATCCACCCTTCTTAGTCATTTTATGAATCACACCAAATTCCAAGTGTTTACCAGTCATGCCTTCCATTAAATACCCCAAATAATCTGCCTCCTTTATTTACCAACGGCCCCTCTTCTTCCTTTCTTTCTCTCTTTCTTTCTTTCTTTCTTTCATTTCACTTTGATGTTATTAGGAAGATGGATGGTGCACTTCTAGGGAGACTTTTTGTAAAGAGAACAACCAATACAATTTTTTAAATTGGGCCCTGATGTCATAAATACAAGTTCACAACAAGAATGTAAGACAGTAGGTAGAGATTAAGTCATAGCACCCCGAAGGTTATGTGTATTGCTTCGTCATTGCCAGGTTTCTTTCTCACTGTGTTAAAATTCTCAAATATCAAGCTAGTCTACAAGAAAGTTGAGAAAATCCAGGTTGTTTCCTTTAGAAGAATCATTTGTGACAATTTTCAGAATACACCTAAAGATATACCATACAGCAATCTGAAAAAAAAAAATCCAGTTGGTCTGCTTTGATAAAAATTTGTAAGATATTTTGGAATACAGGGGATTTCTATGATTGTGAAAACAAACTCGCACCCCACATACTGGCAGCACCCCCTACCCCCTTCTCTTTTGAATGTTGTTGAAAACAAAGTGATTCTCAGAAACAGAATTTGCATTCCAGGCTCTGGGCCAGGGAGAATTTAAATAGACAAGTTACACACTCTTGAAAATGGCATTTTATGCTAAAAACCGTGGAACCCTCCAAGTCCAATTAAATGAACAGCACAGCTCATGATAAGGAAAGCATTTGCAAGAGCATATAGGGGCTTTACTTTTTTTTAATAATGAATTTACTTTGGGTCACATTTTGTGAAGCAAACAGCAGCTGTGACAGGGAGACTTTTATTCTGTGCATGTGTATATTGCAGTCACTTAAGAGTTACTAGGCTCATCAATCAGTGCTCTGTTTCCTTCTGTCGAGTCACCTAGCAACATGCATTGTGTACTACAGAATCGAGTATGGTTGACGTGAGCTAATCCCAGCTCCGTTTGCTGCAGAGTGCCATCCGCATGGGCAAACTGAGACTGTTCTTATTCAGACTGGAGGCCATGACCGACGACTCTGCTCCCTCTGCTGTAGGCATGTTTGTTTAGCTTTAAACTATACCTCAGATACAACAGCCATGCCCATAAAGCACCTGAGGTTCAAATAAGTCATGATCTTTATTGCCATGAATACAGCTTTTTTAAAAAAAAGAATTGAATGGCAGCAAAATTAAAATGTGTTTGCAATTAATGCACGTTTGAAGTTAATAAAAACATTTAGAAACATCAGTCAAGCCTTTAAAGTTCCCAAAGATTTATTCCAATGACTGTGCAAAAATTTTGGGGGTCAGATGGGTACCCAGATTGCCAGCCTGCTGTCAGTGGTGAAACAGAAAAATCCCCGACTGCTCATCAGAAGACCTGGTTTTGTTAGGTGTGTTGCTGATTTCTGACCTTGAGGATGTTCACTAGTCCTGGGCTGCTTCTCTAATCAACAGGAATAGAAGTGCTTTGAATTTGAGGGTCGTTTTCCTACTGGTTCTTAGATCCTCCTGAGGAGTTTTACTGAAGAGGGCAGGAGAGGGGAGGCACTTGCTTCTGCTGGCTAGAATCCCACCCACGCTATATTTTAAAGGTTTTTTTTTTTTTTTTTCATGATAATTCATTCAGGGTGGGGAAGAAAAGGAAAATGACTCCTGCTCTAAAAAAGCATTTGAAAACCACAGTCTAGGCTAACCTGTAAACCCCACTCGTTAAAAGAAAAACTGTTTCCGTGCCATAGAGTCACTGTGCACTTGGACTGGTTCTTTGCTTAGTGAGGGGCAGTGCTGGCTGACTTCGCACAGTTACGTTAGAGCTTTCATTTAGACGCTGTTCTCAGAGTTTTATCAGAACTGAGCATCCTTCCTCTCACCTTCTGTGTGAAAGTTAATCAACCTGCAAGGAATTTTTTTTTTAAATGAAGGAAGCAGAAAATGACCTATTTAACAAATGAGACCTATTTTATTTTGATTCTTTAAATATAAAAATTACCTTTCCCATCTCATGAGGAAGTAAACTATGATTCCATGCTAACAGTTGTTTACTTAAACTGTGGATCAGAATTTATAAGAGGTAATGACTGACAAAGTACTGAGAGGAGCTTTCATGAGTCAATGTAACCAGTGAACCTCTCTTTTCTTCCTCCCCTATCAAAAGCTCTCCTGTGTGTGGTTTTTGGTAATAACACGGTACATTGTGGGTGATAGAGAGCAGTTTGGCCTTCATCACTCCATCCTCAGCTGGCTGCGATACCCTTGACAAAGTTATTTTAATAATGCAAATAAATTTGTACTATGACTTTCCCTTTCAATTCTATACTTGGTTATGAATCCCTGAATTATATTAAGGCATAATTCATGTGAATTTTTTTTTTAAACACTTTGGAATCAATATGCAATTTTGCTAAAATAGTACATGTCCTCTTTTATGGTCCTCCAACTAATACCCATTGATTGTTGCAAACTAATATAAAAGAAAATTACATATAAAATATCTCGTGGGTTTGAAACAAAAGTTTGGGAGAAAAGAACTCAAGGAATTGCAGTAGGTATTACCATCACTTCCACAATAGCCATGGTGACTCTCTTCCAAATAAAAAGATCAGTTACACTGTGAAGAAGCCTAAACATTAAGCATTCTTTCACCAGGTTTTCCTGGATTTTCCATAGTTTCATTTTATTGAAATAAGTATAAATTTTAGAAAATATTTATGGAAAGAATATATACATGGCCATGTGTAAAGGGCCAAGACTTGTAACACACCAAGTATTTATGATCTTATGTGCATAGATAAAACATCATTAGGTTTACAATGCAGAGGAATATATATATTTTACCTAAGAGGAAGTACATGCCCAACTGTTTTGATAAATAATTTTGGTGAACTAGGAAGTAATGCAATTTAGCAACACTGTCCTCCTACATTTTGTATTAGAAGACTCAATTTAAAAAAAAAAAAAAGAACCTCAGTTTTTTCAGATGATTTTTTTTAAATCTCTTTTTATATTCCAGGCATAGATACTACTGAAGGGGAAACAAAAACCCATTTGTTCTTTTTCTCTTGTTAATTTTGACTCTTGATTGACCACATAAATTAATTAAATATCTCACCTCTCTGATGCTCTCAGAGAGGTATCATCAAATACTTTATTTTAGTTCCCAGAGAAGTTTGGCTTACTTATTTAAGCTTCGAGAATTTTTATTTTGCTTAAATATTTTGGATATATCCCTCTCTCAAATGTTTTAGACATTTGTCTTAAAACATAAATTCAGAACAGAATTTAATGTTCTGCCAAGAATTCAGAGTTGTAATTGTGAACACTAATGGCATTACATTAAAATTGTGATAACACCAGCGCTTACTGAATGTGGAAGGCTTTAACCTCCTACCATATGTTTCACGGAAATTACTGTTCATTCTGACTTTTTGGTCAGATTTAATAATTTTTTGGTCACATTTATAACAGTCAGGAAAACAGGTGTCACTTTTTGTTTGTCATAATGTAACTGTCTCTGTTACACCTTTCTAATCTTCTATATTTCTTTTTTCTATTTTTATATCTTTCTTGTGTTTTGTTTCCAGTAGGTATATTTAGAAAATAATCCATCTTGTGCAAATTGAATTAGAGTAATATTTCTAGAATTAATAGTAAGTTGGCCCTCCTATAGTTAAAGGACATAAGTTGAACACATAGGAATATTTACTATTATTATTCATTGTTCCAATTTCTAATATAAAACAATTGCATAAAAAGGAAATGAACTCTCAGTAGTAACATGAAGAAGTTTACATATTTTTTTACACACAGTCTTGGTGATAGCCATTTTGCTCTTCCAAAGACTTTCGGTCTTCATCCTTATTTTCTATAATGGTCTGGGTAGGCAACATGTCTGATAGCAGAATCTCAAATTGAATAATAGCTGTATAAAAGCCAACTTAGTCTTGTTTGGTAATAGAAACTAAAGGTATTGGAGATGGTATTACAATGAGACTATGAATAAAAGAATAACTGGTTGTCTTTGTTTATATGAGAATAGAATAGTTTTGCTCCATGAGATTAACAAAAATCAATGACAAAGAGGGAATATCCATTTCCTGGAGACTAATTGTTAGAGCTAATTAAAAAGTAAAAAATCTGGGGTGCCTGGGTGGCTCAGTGGGTTAAAGCCTTTGCCTTCGGCTCAGGTCATGATCTCAGGGTCCTGGGATCGAGCCCCACATTGGGCTCTCTGCTTGGCAGGGAGCCTGCTTCCCTCTCTCTCTGCCTACTTGTGATCTCTATCTGTCAAATAAATAAATAAAATCTTTAAAAAAAAAGGTAAAAAATCTGTCAGGGTTGGATAACTAACAGCAAAGAGTAAATAACTTAAAATAAGTTTGAATACTACCTTGTTGCTGTGATTTTTAACCAGTTCTTCCTGAAAGCTCTCCTAGAATGGATGCTTCTAGAACTTCCTACATTTGAAATGTTTCTGTTATGTCTGTTCCAAATTTGAAGGATTTCCTTACATTTATAATTTCATAACGTGATTTCACTTTAAAGATAAGGTTTGAGATACACAGAAAACTTGAACGTCTATATCCCTTAATTCTTTTTAGTTAGCATGATTTTAGAACCGTGATTTTTAAACTTCATTGTGCCTAAAAATCTTGTAGAGAGCTTGTTTTAAAAAGTTGATTTATAGGACTGTCCCTAGAGATCCTACTTCTGGCCAAGGGAGGCTTAGAAATCTGCATTTTTAATAAGTACCCTTTGTGGATTCAGGTCTTCATCTAAGTAGCTGGAAGTTATTAGTAAGTGGAAAAGTACACATGATAATCAGTTAACAATCATATTCATATTTCATATATTAACCTCTATTTCACTATCAAATCCATATTTATAGCTTATGAAGCATTCAGAAGACATTACGAATATTTAATTTGAAGGAGTAATAAGCATTTAAAATAGTACTTAATATAATAAAGAAAATACGTGGAGGGAGTGGGCTAACCAAATTTCTTAATTACAGATTATATGGGAATGTGTTTGCTTTGAATAAGTTAATTATTTTTCTATAATTCAAATCACAAATGTCCTTTTGTTCATGTGTACTTAAAACCTTTCTCTGCTTCACTTTAGAGCAACCATCCAAACCTGAAATTGTAAGCCAAGCGCCTTTTCTTGAAACAGAGCAGCTAAAAAAGGTAAGAACTTGCGTTTGATTCATTGCCTTCACTTAGCAATGTCTTCTTCTGGCCCCAGATGCCAGGACAAATAAGATAGACTTTGTTCTTGTGGAGTTGACAGTGTTGCAGGTGCCAATCAGAAAGTCTGCCTGAGTTAGAGCAGGAACACAGAGGAAGATGTAGTCATTTCTGAAAGGAGAAGAAGGTGAGCAGAGGAGGGGAAAAGGTATAGTCTTTCTTGTTTGAGTGAGCTGTTAAATGGAGTCATGAAAGATGAGTAGATGAAGAAAACGGTTGAAAGGTTTTCCAACAACATGAAATAATAAGACGTGAAGGAGAATAGCATTTTTAGGAAGCATCACGTTATTTGTGTTGCTGGAACTTTGTGTGGTAAGACAGTAGGCAAGAGAGTGCAGTAAAAGATAAATCTGGAGAAATCAAGAGAAGCTGGATTATGTCAAGCCTTATGTCACGGAGGGAGTTTGGACTTTATTCTGTTGGCAGATTAAACTATTAAAAATTTAAAGTAAAGATATGAGAAGATCAAATTTGAACAGTCACATTAAGAGGTGTGAAGAGAGGCTGTATTGAGAGGAGACAAAGCTGGAGGTTATATTTAGGCACATCAACTGACTAATTATTTTCACTAAGTAAAATACCTAAATTTTCTTTTGTGAAGAAAAAAATATGAACAAATGAAAAGTGCTTTGAATCAGATTAAGTTTTATTTCGTAATATTATTTGATAAATGCTAAATATTAAAGTCATAACACATTTGAAGAAAAGTGGTGGGAATTACAGATTTATACGTATCTGAACTTTAAATAGTATGAAACCAGAGAGGCAGCCCCACTTTCATACCATTAATTATTCTTGCATGCTGAGATCTATGAACCATGGGAATAGCCAATGTTAATGTAGTTATGTTATTTAGTTAATACTAAAAATGAATAATGTCAAAATGAATTTGGTAATGCTTTTGGACAAATGTGACTTTATTAATAGTGGCAGCATCTATTGCATGTTTTTAAATGAGCAAGACCATAATTTTAAGTACTAGGCATTGTTTTTAATGCAAGGGAGCATGTATTCAGTCCCCAGTCAGTGCTTGAATAATGAATGGGTCAGGAAACCTTTGGAAGAGCTGCACCCCCTGAGGAGTCCAAAGCTTTCAAATTGACAACCACTGATGGAACCAAGGTAGCAAGATTTCCTTTTCATTTTGCAGTTGGGAGACTGCATTTCAAAAGACAGTTATCCAGATGGCAACATCACATGGTACAGGAATGGAAAAGTGCTGCAACCCCTTGAAGGAGGTGAGTAAGAAGTGGGCAGTAAATTCAGATGACCTTTTTTGACCTTCTCTCTTCTAGGCATTCCTTAGACTGCCCTGCATCTAAATGCATTGGCCTTTTGATGTATGGTTCTATGCTTTGTTCCTTTCAGTAACCATTAAGTCATTAAGTGATTTTTTTAAAACATCATTTTAGTCCTTGTGCAGAAGAATCAAGAGCAGAGAATAATTATTTCAGTATATGGCATGTTCTAGAAGTTAATTAAAGGGAGTGGGAGATAGGATTCCAGGATTCTATTTCTGTCTATGTCTCTGATTTCATGGTTCTGAAAAGACATTCTACCTTGGTACATGTCAATTTTCCCTCCTGTTAAATATAGTAAAGACAAAACCACTTATCAAGGTGTTGTGACATTTAAGGATTGTGATTTTTCCAGTGAAAGATGCTATCATTAGTGTTCTTACTTTCTTCAGTGGTGGTCTTAATTTTTAAAAAGCAAATGGACCCGGTAACTCAGCTCTATACCATGACTTCATCCCTGGAGTACAAAGCAACCAAGGCTGACATACAGATGCCATTTACCTGCTCTGTGACGTATTATGGACCATCTGGTCAGAAAACACTTCAGTCTGAACAAGCAGTCTTTGATATTTACTGTAAGTAATTCAGTATGCAATTGTGCAATTTTTTTTTTGTTTTATATATTTATTTGACAGAGAGAGAGACACTAGAGGGGGAACACAAGCAGGGGGAGTGGAAAAGGGAGGAGCAGGCTCCCGCCGAGCAGGGAGCCTGATGCAGGGCTCGGTCCCAGGACCCTGGGATCATGACCTGAGCCGAAGGTAGTTGCTTAATGACTGAGCCACCCAGGCACCCCTACAATTATGCAATTTTAATGTCTTAGAGTATTCAAATGCTATTAATCTTTCAATTCCTAATCTACATGCTCTTTGGATTGTGCCTTCAACCCTTCTTTTCCGTTCTGCAGTACTCAAATAATTTCTTTCTCCTTGGAAGACCTATAGAATAAATACTTACCCTATCTTGTGATAGCTTTCACTTTCCACTTTGTCATTTCTGAACATTTCTTCTGGATCTGCTAGATGCTAAGTTCCTTAAAAATAAGACCTCTAACTCAGTGTGATCTCTTCAGGTGGTCCTCACAAGCTATGAATTTTTTTTTTAAGATTTTATTTATTTATTTGACACAGAGAGAGAGAGAAAGAGACAGCAAGAGAGGGACTACAAGCAAGGGGAGTGGGAGAAGGAGGAAAAAGGCTTCCTGCTGAGCAGGGTGCCTGATGTGGGGCTCGATCCCAGAACCCTGGGATCATGACCTGAGCCGAAGGCAGACACTTAATGACTGAGCCACCCAGGTGCCCTAAGTTAGGAATTTTGTAAGAGTTCAAAATGCCATCTGATTATTTTCTGAATGAAGGACAGATGAATAGAAGCTTATGACTGATTGGACTTCTCACTATGGGATTTCCATTTTAATGAAAAAAAATTTAATAATAAGATCAATTGTACAAGTTTAAATAGGATGTTTTATTCCAGACATTTTGGTTAACTTTATTTCATAGATTTGAAACATAGGCTATTAGACTAAAAAGGAACCTTCCTGATCATCTGATCTAACTCCTTATTTTACTAGTCTTGGAGACCTGCCCTAAATTAGCTGTATAGACTGGGTTAGAATCCTTTTCTGCCATGTTGTTCTCTTTCCCATAAGACTGGTGCCAAGATTCAGAGCAAACAGGCTGATAGTCCAGGCCCAACACAGTCAATTTCTGTGCCTTTCTAAAAGAGTAGGTAACTACTTTAGGTCTCAGTTTTCTTATCTTGAAATGGAAAAAATAACTCAGCGATGTTGTGGAGATTAAGGGAAATCACAAATCTAAAACAGCATCCTATATTGCTCATTAAGTTCTTGTTACTAAGTACTATTATTACTATTATTAAATATGATCATTATTACTACAGATGCATAGAACTAGAGATACTATTTTTGGAGAGATGCTGTTTTAAAAATTTTAAAAGAATTTCATTATTTTAAAAAAATGAATCAAAAATTTTTGTAATACTGCCAAATATGGCAGAATAACCTAATACTTCTACGTGTATTCTGAAGAAAGAGCAGAAATGCCAGTTGAACCATTGTAGGGTTTAATCTCCTCTGCATTCCTATTTTGGTTCCATAAGGTGCAGAACCTTATATAAGAACAAAACTGACATTCCTCTTGCCCTGACAATAAAGGATTGTTGTGCCTTAAACTTTGTATCTAAGTTTCAACTTATATACTGACTTAAAGTGAGGATTTAAAGGATTTCATTATGTGCAACTTATCTAAAATCAAACTATTATTTCTGTAAGTAAAGGCAGAATTCTGTCTGTTCAAAAATGTTGAACTGGAAATAAACTCTCTTGGTGTAAGTGCAGGAGTACAAGATAGGAAAGAGCATCAAGATGAGTAATAAGGACCGGGAAAGTGGCTTCAGAAAAAAACAGGAATGTATGTTATCAGGCACAAAGAGCCGGGTAAGCAGAAAAGTCCTTGGATGAATAAGAAGGAAATGATTTTACTATGGCTGGGCTGTGGGGGGTGCATTTGGCACAGCTTTTGAGAAGCCGCAATGTATGCAGTGCTGGACTTCCTGGTAAAGATACAAAGTGCTTAACACGGTCCTGACATTCAAAGAGTTTACGACTCCAGTAGAGCAATGAGATACCTACAGGGGGAGGAAATTGTCAGTGCAAGGTCACAGGTGGTGACACTCAGAACTCAGTGAATAGCACTGAAAGCTCAGATGCCCAAGGACAGTGATTCTCAGACTTTTGTTGCATCTGAATCATCAGGACTTACAACACAAATCACCGGACTCTGCTCTGAAGTTTCTCACCTTATAGTTGTGGGGGGAGGTTCAACACTTTGCATTTATAACAGATTCCCTGGTGATGCTAACGCTGTTCATATGAGGACCACACTTGGAAAATCACTTAAAAGTGGAGAAGGAGGGAGCTAAACGGAAAGGACAGAGAATACATTCAGAGGAAGGAAATTTGGTCAATTCATCTGGAGGAAGGTGCCCTAGTCCACTCCTACCCTAATCCTTCCTTACCCTTTCCAATCAGTAATGAAACTTGATAGAATCTAGCTCTTTATGTTTATCTTTGTGTTTATGTTAATCTGATTTGTTATGTTTATGTTTATCTGATTCTGCCTTCTGAGACTGCCTATGAATATGCCACCATTCTTCATGGCCCGTATTTCTGTGATTCCCAAAGTAATCCTTTCTGTTCACTCTGAACTGCCCAAGCTGCTGCTGAAACTATCTTTTAAAAACAGATGTGAAACCATGTTAGGTTAGTGCTATGATTACAATTCTTTAGTAACTCCCCAGATCTCTTGGATTAATCTTCACGCTCGCTGTTTTCTTTCTTCCAAGTTTTTACTTAAATTCCGGTTGGTTAACATACAGTGTAATATAAGTTTTAAGTGTAGGATTTAGTACACAACACCGGTTGCTTATCACAGCAAGTGATAATCCCCATCACCCATTTAACCCAACCCCCCCCCCACCTCCCCACTAGCAACCCTCAGTTTGTTCTCTGTAGTTAGAAGTCTGTTTTATGGTTTACCTCTCTATTTTCTTCCACTTATATTCATGTGTTAACATTTCTTAAATTCCACATATTAGTGAAATCATATGGCACTTGTCTTCCTCTGACTGACTTGTTTTGCTCAGCATAATACTCTCTAGCTCCATCCATGTCATTGCAAATGGCAAGATTTCATTCTTTTTTATGGCTGAGTAGTATTCCATTGTATATTTTATATATATATATATATATATATATATATATATATATATATATATGGCAGCTACTTTATTCATTCATCAGTTGGTGGACATTTGGGCTCTTTCCATAATTTGGGTATTGCTGATAATGCTGCTGTAAACATCAGGCTGCATGTATCTGTTCAAATCAGTATTTTTGTGTCTTTTGTGTAAACACCTAGTAGTGTAATTGCTGGGTTGTAGGGTAGTTCTATTTTTAACTTTTTGAGGAAACTCCATACTGCTTTCCAGAGTGGCTGTCCCAGTTTTCATTCCCATCAACAGTGTAAGAGAGTTCCCTTCTCTCTGCATCCTGGTCAACATCTTTTGTTTGTTTGCTGTGTAGTTATATTTAGCCATTCTTGACAGGTGTGAGGTGGTATCTCATTGTGGTTTTGACTTATATTTCCCTGGTGATGATTGATGGTGAGCATCTTCCCATGTGTCTGTTATCCATTCTGGCTGTCTTCTTTGGAAAAATGTCTGTTCATGTCTTCTGCCCATTTTTAACTGGTTTATTTGTTTTGGGGGTGTTAAAATTTATAAATTCTTTATAGATTTTAGATACTAACCCTTAATCAGATATGTCATTTACAAATATCCTCTCCCACTCTGTAGGTTGCCTTCTAGTTTTGTTGACTGGTTCCTTCGCTATGCAGAAGATTTTTATCTTGTTGAAGTCCCAGTAGTTAACTTGTTGTTTCCCTTGTCTCCAGAGATGCATCCAGTAAGAAGTTGCTATGGCCAGTGTCAAGGAGGTGCTGCCTATGTTCTCCTCCAGGATTTTGATGGTTTCCTGTCTCGCATTTAGGTCTTTCATTAGTAGTATTCCATTGTATATATATATACAATGGAATATATATATTCCATTTTGAGTTCGTTTTTGTGTATGGTGTAAGAAAGTTATCCAGTTTCATTGGGCATGTTGCTGTCTGTTTTCCCAACACCATTTGTTGAAGAGACTTTGTCGAAGATTAGTTGACCTTATAGTTGTGGGTCCATATCTGAGTTTTCTATTTTGTTCCATTGATCTATGTATCTGTTTTTATGCCATTATCAGACTGTCTTGATCACTACCGCTTTGTAATGTAGCTTGAAGTCCAGAATTCTGATGCTTCCAGCTTTGCTTTTCTTTTTCAAGGTTGCTTTGGCTTTTTGGGTCTTGTGGTTCAATACAAATTTTAGGATTGTTTGGTCTAACTCTGTGAAAATAGCTGGTGATATTTTGATAGGGATTGCATTAAATGTGTGGATTGCTTTGGGTAGTATAGGCTTTTTAACAATATTTGTTCTTTTAATCCATGAGCATGGAATGTTTTTCCATTTCTTTGTGTCATCTTCAGTTTCTCTCATAAGTGTTCTATAGCTTTTACAGTACAGATCTCTTACCTCCTTGGTTAGGTTTATTCCTAGATGTCTTATGGTTTCTGGTACATTTGTAAATTAGGTCGATTTCTTGATTTCTCTTTCTGCTGCTTCATTATTGGTGTATAGAAATGCAGCATTTTCTGCATGTTGATTTTGTATCCTGCAATTTTGCTGAATTTGTCTATCAGTTCTAACAGTTTTTTGGTGGAGTCTTTCATAAACTATCATTTCATCTGCAAACAGTGAAAATTTGACTTCTTCCTTGCCAATTTGGATACCTTTCACTTTTTAAAATTTTTTTAAATTTTTAATTTTTTTTTGTCTGATTGCTGAGGCTGGAGCTTCCAGTACTATATTAAATAACAGTGGTGACAGTAGCCATCTCTGCTGTTCCTGATTTAGAGGGAAAACTCTCTGTTTTTCCCCACTGAGGATGGTATTACCTGTGGTTTTTCATTTATGTCCTTTATTATGTTGAGGTATGTTCGTTCTATCCCTATTTTGTTGATGGTTTTTATGAAGAACGGATGTTGTACTTTGTCAAATGCTTTCTCTGCATCTGTTGATAGGATCATATGGTTCTTAGCCTTCCTTTTATTAATGTGGTATCTCACATTGATTGATTTACAAATATTGAACCACCTTGGCAACCCAAGAATAAATCTTACTTGATCATGGTGAATGATTCTTTTAGTGTAATGTTGGATTTGATTTGCTAGTATTTTGTTGAGAATTTTTGTGTCCATGTTCATCAAGGTTATTAGTCTGTAGTTTTCTCTCTCTCTCTCTCTTTTTTTTTTTTTTTTTAAGATTCTATTTATTTATTTGACAGAGAGAGAGAGAGATCACAAGGAGGCAGAGAGGCAGGCAGAGAGAGAGGGGAAAGCAGGCTCCCTGCAAAGCAGAGAGCCTGATGTGGGGCTGGATCCCAGGACCCTGAGACCATGACCTAAGCCGACGCTGAGGCTTAATCCATTGAGCCACCCAGGCGCCCCGTAGTTCTCTTTTTTAGTGGAATCTGTTTGGTTTTGGAATCAGAGTGATGCTGGCCTCATAGAATGAATTTGGAAGTTTTCCTTCCTTTTCTATTTTTTTGGACTAGTTTGTGAAGAATAGATAGAATTCCCCTGGGAAGCCATCTGACCCTAGACTTTTGTTTCTTGGGAGACTATTTATTACTAATTCAGTATCTTTGTTGGTTATTGGTCTAGTCAAGCTTTCTATTTCTTCCTGTTTCAGTTTTGGTAGGTTATATGTTTCTAGGAATTTATCCATTTCTTCCATATTGCCCAACTTGGTGGCATGTATTTTTCACAATATTCTCTTATGATTGTTTGTATTTCTGTGGTGTTGGTTGTGATCTCCCCTCTTTCATTTGTAATTTTATTTGAGTCCTTTTTCTTTTTTTTTTTAAGAAGTCTGGCTAGGGGTTTGTCAGTTTTATTAATATTTTTCAAAAACCAGCTCCTGGTTTCATTGATTTTTTTTTTCTCCTCTGTTTTTTGTTTTGTTTGTTTCTATATCACTTTTTTCTGTTCTAATCTTTATTATTTCCCTTCTTCTGCTGTCTTTAGTCTTCATTTGTTTTCTTTTTCTAGCTCCTTTGGGTGTGAGGTTAGCTTGCATATTTGAGATTTTTCTTGGTATTCGAGGTAGGCTTATATTGGTGTGTACTCCCTTCTTATGAACACTTGCTGCCTCCCAAAGATTTCAGATCATTTTTATTTTCCTTTTTTTCCAGGTACTTATTTCTTCTTTAATGGTTGACCCAGTCATTCCTTAGTAGGTTGTTCTTTAACCTCCATGCATTTGTGTTCTTTCTAAAATTTTTCTTCTAGTTGACTTCAAGTTTCATAGACTTATGGTTGGCAAAATGATTAGAATGATATCAGTCTTTTTGTGCCTATTGAGGCCTGATTTGTTACCTAGTATGTGGTCCATTCTGGAGAATGTCCCATCTGTACTTGAAAAGATTGTATTTTCTGCCGTTTTAGGATGAAATGTTCTGAGTATATGTTAAATCTGTCTGGTCCAGTGTGTCATTCACAGGCATTGTTTCCTTGTTGATTTTCTGCTTAGATGATCTGCCCATTGATATAAGTGGAATTTTAAAGTTCCTTACAATAGTGTATTATTATTAATAAATTCCTTTTTTGTTATTAATTGTTCAGTATATTTGGGTGCTCCCACATTGGGGGCATAAATATTTACAGTTGTTAAATCTTCTTATGGAATAGATCACTTTATTATGATATAGTGCCCTTCTTCATCTCTTGTTTTTGACCTTGGTTTAAAATCTAGTTTGTCTGATATGAGAATTGCTGTTCCAGCTTTCTTTTGATATCCTTTTTCATGGGAGATATTTCTCTATCCCTTCACTCTAACCTGCAGGTGTCTTTAGGTCTAAAATGTAGGCAGTATATAGATGGGCCTTGTTTTTTTAATCCAATCTTACTCCCTATGTCTTTTGATTAGAGCATTTAGTCCATTTACATTCAGAGTAATGACTGACAGATATGAACTTAGTGCCATTTTATTACTTATTTTGTTGTTGTTTCTGGAGATTTTCTCTGTTCCTTTCTGTTCTTTATCACTTTTAGTCTTTTTTCCCACTTAAAGAGTCCCCTTTGCTATTACTTGCGGGGTTGGTTCATTGGTCTTGAACGCCTTTAGTTTTTGTTTATCTGGGAAACTGTCTCTCCTTCTATTATGAATGATAGCCTTGCGGGATAGAATATTCTTGGCTGCAGATTTTTTCCATTTAGTGCATTGATTATATCCTGCCACTTTCTCCTGGATGCTAAGTTTCTGTGGAGAGATCTCCTGCTAACCCTATTGGTCTTCCCTTGTAAATTAGAGACTTTTTATGTTGTTGTTTTTAGGATTTTTCTTTATCTCTATATTTTGCAAATTTAACTACTCTGTGTCTTGGTGTTGACATTCTGTTGGATTTTGATGGGAGTTCTCTGTCCCTCCTGGATTTGGATGTCTATTTTCAGCTATAATTTCCTCAAATAAACCTTCTGCCCCCTTTTCTATCTCTTCTTCTTCTGGGACTCCTGTGACACAAATGTTACTATGTTTAATGGGGTCACTGAGTTCCCTGGGTCAACTTTCATGATCAGGATTTTTCTTTCCCTCTTCTGTCTTTATACTCCCAATTTCGATATGCCTCAGATCCCTTGTAGCCATGGTCCTGCACTATGTCTCAATCTTCATCACTTCACTGTGTCTTCTATAATCCTGTTCTGTTTTCCAGATTCCTCCTTTAGACTACTACTTACATGACTTCATTTGCTATCACTACCAAACTTTTGTTTTCTAGCAAACACCTATTTATTCTTTAAATTCCAGCTATAGCATCAGTCTGTACCAGACACTTCCCAGTCTCACGCATCTATAAACTATCAGTGATAACATCATATCCAATTTTTATGTTGTTATTGTCTTAATTGTTTGATGTCATTATAAATAGATTGAAAGCCATGCTGTTTTCAACTTTATAACTTCAGCATTTAGTGCCAGGACAAAATAAATATTAACTAAACAAATGAATACATGAGTGGACAGAGGATAAATGGAGATAGGACAAAGAAAGTTTGAATAGAATCTTAGTTATTATGTAGTGGTATATAGAGAGTAGTGAGATATACTTCTTACCTGAATAGTTCAAGGCAGTCATGGGTACCAGGTTAGGAAATTTTTATTTCAGTCTTCACATAGAATTGTAATCTTCAAAGCAATACTTCAGAAAACTGATTTTGAGGAAAAAAATATATACATATATATATATTTATATATATAAATATATATATTTATTACTTATATATTATATATATATATGATGGAGTGGAATGCGGAACTGTCCGTGTTTCAGATATAGGTTAGCACCTGGACAATGGAAGTGTTAGTAGGAATAAAAGAAGAGAATCAGATGCAAAACATAGTATTAATCATTCACACATGGTGACAGAGGGGATGAGAAAAAGCCAGAATACCTGGCAGAATGATTTACTAATAGAGTAAAATTCAGAGAAAAAGTCCAGGGCAACAGGAGAGCAAGAGATGGTTAATTTTGTTTGAGGCATGTTAGTTGGACATCCAGAAAGTTACTGTTAAAACTCAGATCTCTCTGATCTCAGTGTAGTTCTTCAATTCTCTAATGCAGAACAGAGCCTATTGAAAGGGGACACAGAGAAGGGAAGTTTTGCAATAAAGCAGGAAGTCAGACAGACTGTGATCCTCGCTGTTCTGGTGTCAGCTTTGATTGAGCAGTCTTGCAGTGATATGCAACAGGCCAGAGTAGTGAAGGGCCACATAAAAGAGTGAAGAAGTCGTAGAAATGGAAGGCCAGCGGGGGATGAAAAACAGACTTTATTTACCTTCCAACTTTACTGGGAACCACTAGTGAGGAAACTACCTTGGGGAAATACAGAAAAACTAACAAAAAGTGTCACTGTTTAGCTTCAGAACATTCTGGGCAAATAGACCCAAGCATGGAAAAAAAGGCAACAAAGCAATCTAAATTAACCCTTCTATGTTTTTTCTGCATTTGGATATCAAAAAGATACATAAATGATAGCAAGAGATAGGAAAAAACCTCTGAATCTACTAATTTGTTTTATTAGCTAATAAAATAAGTCTTCTTAGATTATTATTCTACTCTTATTCTTATTCTGTTATTCTTATTATTCAGCTATATAACAAGCTATACTAGAAAGTGGGTCATTTATAACTGCCAAAACCCCTTCCTCTTATTTTCTGTTTGCTGGATATCGTCCTTCATATCTAGCCTTTAATTTCTTTAGAGTTCTACTGTTAGTAGTAGCCTCTACTAAAGAATACCCTTTAGCCCTATTTTCTCCATAAAAGTGACCAAATGGAATGAAAGTTGCACCTTTGCTGCAATGAACAGAATAGAATTATAGTATATTTACAATCCCGTTGGTTGTTTTAAGGGTCTTCAGTTCATAGGTTTCATCTTTTTGAAAACTGATCTACTCTCCTGCATGCCAGAAATCTTGCCGGCATTGCTTAGGTCATGTCTCTTTTTATTTAATATAAGGTATTATTATGTAAGAGGAGTGTAGGGTACCTAAGTTTTAGTTACTGTGGTAGCTGATCCAGTCTTTCCAAACCATGGGGTTCATATAATACAGTTAAATGCCCTTATAATGAAATCTTGCAGTGAGATTGTTCCTACTCGTCTTTTACACATAAAATAATTATGGCCATTCCTACCTCAGCTAAAGACATTTTGCTAAGAAGAAATTGGCTTTTATGTAACAAGGTCTCTGTAGTTTTTTCTAACCAAGATTAGTACTTGGTAAAGCAAGTAGCTGTTAACTTCAATCCCTCTATAAAAGGATACATTTAAGTAATTACCATTACTAGCTTCTTGAGAAAATTGTGTATAATTTAGTCATTTATATTGTATGTACAGAGTAATTTGGTACTTGATGAAAATGGTTAACTTGTGTATGTGACTCTTGCAGATCCTACTGAGCAAGTGACAATACAAGTGCTGCCATCAAAAAATGCCATCAAAGAAGGGGATAACATCACTCTTAAGTGTTTGGGAAATGGTAACCCTCCTCCTGAGGAATTTTTGTTTTACTTACCCGTAAGTGCTTACGGATTATGACCTGAGCTAGACTACTATCAATTTGTCCTGTTGTGTGGTCGCTGGCTGACATATTAAGAATTGTGCGTAGTTGGGCAGCTTAAGAGAGAAAGGTGTTATTCTTGGGGACAAAGGACACCTGTAGAATGTCCTCTGAAAGGTTGTCTTATGTTTGTTGGGTTTGGTTTGGTTTCTTTTTGGCATCTACCAGTGATCTTGCCTTTTTTTCTCAGTTTTAAGAGATTTCAGGGGAAAAGAGGTAAAAAGCTTATCATAGGAAACCGTAATTACAAAAACTCTAGTTTTCATTATCTAGATAAGCTGTAAGACTCTGTTCTTCAAAAACAGATAACTCTAAAATGAAGAATGATGACAGCAACAATATAGATTCTAAATCTACCACAGTGCCTTTCTGAACACATCTCTGAACCTCTGAAGTAGGACCATTCTGTTGCACATGATATTTAGCTTGACACAATAAAGCTAGGGGCTGTATCTTCCCATGGCATATGGTCTTGAAGGGCGAGCTCCCCAACTTTTATCAATATGATAGCTGAAAGGAATCATATATAGAGAAAATAATTTGGAACATTCCTCTAGGATGTGTCCTAGATATCATGGTAGTATGGAGTCATACGAGGAAAGAGCTGTTGAGGACACGTGTTTGCTCTCCCAGAACTCTCCCTAGGTTTGGGTATAACCTAAACTTCCATTGATAGAAGCCATATACAACCTTATATTGCATTCACTTAAGGGTTATGTGTACAAATGTCACACACTACCTTTCTCAGTAGCATTTAAGAATATCATTACTACATTACTCAGAAGACTAATACAGCTGATTTCTTTTAGACTGAAATGTTGGTAGAAAACTTTGTTTCTCCCGATAAATAATAGTATGTTCTTTGAACAGTATGTTCAAAAACATACTGTTTTTTTCTCCCATGCAAATGAACTTCTGAAACTATGTTTCTACCTTGGCTATCAGGGAGGACAGGCAAATTTATGTCTTAGCTTTATAACAATATCTGATGATTATAGTTTTTTATTACTATGTACTCCTAGTTCATCTATATTCTTTTCACTCTTGGTTTATTAATTCTTTTCTTTTTCTTTAAAAAAAAAACCAACATTTCTTCTTTCTTCCTTCCCCTTCCCTCTCCCTCTCTCCCTCCCTCCCTTCCTTCCTTTCTTCCTTCCTTTCTTTTTCTCCTCTCCTTTTTATTTGGTTATGTGGCATGTTTTCTTTAAGCTGCCTCAAATCTTTTTGTTGAATTAGAGGACATAAATATAAAATGAAATATTGTTTTTTTTTTAATTGGATTTAACTCTCAAATTCAAGCCATGCTGTCAATAGAATAGATATTATCAATGTCATGTTTATTAGCTCATCAATTTCTTTAGAACCAAAATTGCAGCTATTTTTCCAGAAATCAGATAACACAAACTCTACTCTCATTTGTCCCATCATAGAAACACTTTCCCTTTTTTTCTCTTACGTAAGAAAATGGTATTTTCATCAAGAAATACAACTCATCTCTTTGTAGCTCCCAAGTATAATCATCTGACATTTTACCTCTATCAAAAGGGACAGCCTGAAGGAATAAGAAGCTCAAATACTTACACGTTGACGGATGTGAGGCGCAATGCAACAGGAGACTACAGATGCTCCCTGATAGACAAAAAAAGCATGATTGCTTCAACAGCCATCACCATTCACTGTAAGTCACCTTATTCTTCATTACCAACTTCACTTGAAAGGCCTCTAATAGTCTAAGTTGGCTGTCTTTTCAAATAAATCGCAACTGTATTTTTCTTAAGTAGCGTGGTTTCAATAGACTTACTGAAGTGCATCAAAGCAAACTCAGCTTTGGTCCAGATTTGCCCTGCAATATTGAATCTTGAGTGGATCTAATAAGTGCAACTTTCAAGAGTGGTAAATTTCCATCTTCTTTCTAAATGTCTTCAGTTTGTAGTATCCACAAAATATTCGTGTGGATCTTAGATTACTCATTTTAAATTTTAAGAAAATATTTAGATATTCTCAAAGTTCACAAGGTTTGTACTTGGCCCAGAAAAAAAGTGTAGATTAAGTATTCTTTTAATTATTATTATTACAGATTAACATTAGCACCCAAACCCAAGCAACATATAGTCTTACTATAGGCTCAACTTTTGGAAACAGCAGAGGTAGAGACCACTAAAAGCCATTTAATATTGGCCTCTGTATAGAAGAATATAAAATTTCTGGAAACAGAAACTCTTCAAAATCATCCTAAATGTGTTTGTTAACTTTTAACCTACTTTTGAGCACCAGATACTCCAAAAGTTATACTTCAGTGTGATTTAAAAAAGAGAGGTACATTAGAAAGAGCACCTTAAGTCCTTTATTTTTCCATTTCCGACATTTCTTGATATACCTGATGCGTTATGGAAAGGGGGTACTAATTTGAACTGCTCCCCAGTGACACTAGCATTTACAGAGTGCTTTAGCAAACGTCATTGCTGCTTGGAGGTGTAGGCCAAACTTTCTAGTAAGTCCTTTGAACCCAGTAGCACCTCTTAACATGCTCCATTGCAATGAAGTTTCCCTAGGCATGATGTGCTCTAATCCCATTGAGTATGAGGGACTTCTTTCTTTCAAAATGGAAAGAGACTAGAAATTGTTCTGAAGAAATGGTTCTAAATCTCTCATTCTACTTATAACGCTTGGAAAACATACAGGATAGGAGCTAAAACTTTGAGGGCGATACAAGGAGATACACTGGGGAATAGAGTAACCAGATGGTTGCTTTTGAGTTTCTGATGTTGGGAGCACACCCTGGGGAGCCCTATAAAAATACCAAACTGTTAAGAAATGTTCACCGCCAGGCCATTTCTCTATTTGCACCATGTTCATGTTGTATAGTTCTGAGTGTGTCTGCCATCAGAAACTGGTTAGAGAGAAAGCAGTGATCTCTCAGGATTAAAACAATGCTGCTTTTTCTCTGAGGATGAGTAAGTCCTGGGACCATTTTTCCAGAGTGTTCCATGACCAAAAAGAAAAAAGGGAAGTAAGAGAATACAACCAGCTGATAGAATTTCCTGTGAAATAACTCTCTGATATTCTTGTCCTTGAGATCTGTGGGCCAATAACCAATAGTCCAGTGCCTAGAGATGGTACAGTAAGCTTATGTTTAAGAGATGCTAGCTACTCAGGACCCTAAAAAGAAGGAAAGGGCCCTTATTTGTATCACTGGTGGACGAGGCAGGGAGGGATAGTTGGCAGGCAGAGTAATAAGGCAAATGTGGTGCAAACACATTGTACCTCAATGATCAGCTGTGATAAAGAAAAAATTAAACAAAAGTATGTAACAGTTTAACTGGATTTCAGTGCACTTAATTGGATTTAAATGCTTTTGAAAGGTAGACTATAACATCAGGCTTTAAGGCCTATATTTCTCTTTAAAGGCTGAAATAAGGATTGCAAATAAAGAAGATTTTACTTTGAATTACATGAAATGAAAACATAAAAATTCTGGGTTTTGCCCATTTATCCTTGATTGCTTGTTTGTTGTCTGCAAACAATATTTGTCTCCTTTCCATAGATGACGAAAGGGAGTGTGGATAGAGAAGCACCAGGCCCCACTCGCACGTGTGTGCAGAACAGACCCCTCATCAGGGCTCTCCGCCCACAGACCCAGAGTTGCTGAGGAAGCGTCTGCTATTCCTCTGCCAATTCATGCACAGATAGACTCCTCATCAGAACTGTCAGAGTCCATCACCAGCCTTTAAAATCACTTCTTTTATCCTCTCAATGGCAGGTTAACTGTCCGACTTACAAAAGCGTCTAACTCTCCCTGAATAGGGTTTTCATCTAAGTGTGATCAATCCACATTTTCTGAGGAAACTCCACTTTCCTACATGAAAATGGAATATTTTAGTATTATTGAGACCGGGTGAAGGCAGGCTTCTTTCCTTCCTTCAGTCATTGTTTTCCAGAGCCTAGCATGGGGCAGACACTGTGGATGGACGGTGACAACTCAAGGGTCCTGCCTTCATGGTTCTTACAGTCTAACAGGATAAACAAATGTTAAAAATGACGCTGGCCAACTATCAACCAACGGCAGTTTTAACATGTAAAACCAAGGAGAAGCACGGGGTGCAGTAGGAAATCCCCAGTGCTGTAGAATAAAATCTCTCAACTCATAGCATCGCAAACACGGTCCTTTAGAGTCTGGCCTCCACTAATTATGTAGGCTTATCATTCATGTGTTATAACCATTCATACCAGATTACTCACGGTGGTGCAATCTGCCATACTCTGTCAGCATTTTGCCATTGTTTATGTGGCAGAAGTTTTCCCTGTATCTCCATTTATCAAAGCCCTTCTCAACTGTCAAGGACCACAAGCAGATACTGCCTCATATACAAAGCCTTTATTACTGCTGTGCAATGCATTTGGGCTCTGTTCTCTATGCTCCCATAAGTCTTTGCTTCTACCTCTCTTTGTAGCCCTTCCTTTAGTTTTTCAACAAATACTAATTGAACTTCTGATCTATAGCATGGATGCTAGTAGATGTGGATTTTATGCTGCTGTGTATCAGAGTCACTTAGCACAGTGCATACAACCTCTACCTCAAAAATTGTAAATTGTAAACTTATATTAATCTCTGTACCTTGTCAGTGCTTGCAACTTAGTAGCTGCACAATAAATGTTTGTTCTGTTGAATTAGATTTTCCTCATACAGATCATACTGCGATAGTAAGATTTTTATAGAAATTGCTTTCCATCTGAAAGATTATACCTCCTTAGATGTGTTTATTCTGTTTTTAAAAAATGATGCCTGCTGCCAATGTACCTAACAATAGATCTTATTTAAAATTTCAGCTGCATGAGAAATGGAATTGCATTAAAAAAAATCTAACTACTATAGTCCGTTCTCTCTGAAGAAACGGATAGACTACTACCTCATGGTTTTTCAGATTATCACCTGCTGTCTAAATATACTTAATTTTCTCCTGGCATGCCTTACCAACTCTTTTTTATAATATTTACCTAGTCATCATCTTTCTTTTCTTCCAGAATTGATTTAAGAATTGTTTTTCTTAAGGTAATAGACCCCAGGGGAATAATTCTATGCAGTCAAAACATCAGTCATGTTAACTGCAAATAAATGCATAATCAGTTAGATTGACCATTCCCTGTCCAAACTGGTCTCCAACGTGGCTTGAAAAAGTGGACTGATTACACTATAGTTCAGTTATTTTGGTCACATAAATTAGTTCTGAATTTTGAAGACTGTTAGAAGGATTTCTTTTTCGTTCTTTTTTTTTTTTCTTTTTGGCCTTTCATCTTTTCTTCTTCAAAATATTTTGACTGTCTTTCTTTCCTGGAGTTTGCATTTCAAGCAGATTTTCTGATTCACAGATTTGGATTTGTCCTTAAACCCAAGTGGGGAAGTGACCAAGCAGATTGGCGATGCCTTGCCTGTGTCATGCACAATATCTGCTAGTAGGAATGCAACTGTGGTATGGATGAAGGTAAGTCATGTTTCTTGATAATATTACACTGTTTGGACTGACTCCTTTTTGACTCTTTTGCATTTAATTGGACATCTAAATATCTAAATATGTTTATACACCCACACTCATGTTCTCTTTCTCTATATTATAATCATATAAATGATGTCACAGTAAAATTTTAGAGGTACCCAGCAACAGTATGGCATCCATAATTGATTGTCTGACATATACTTTGGGACATTGATTTATGTGTATCCACTTTGGGACTTTGATTTATGTGTATCTACATTGATTTATGTGTATTTATGTGAATTCTACACATACACACATGCTCACAGACCCACACACGTATACGGTTATATGTTCTAGAGCTTAACAATCTTCAGTGTGTTTTAACCCACATTATTCTCACATGACACTTACAAAGAACCCTGTGAAATATGCAGGACATTTATTATTTCCCCGTGTAATTCGGAAAGAAGTTGAGGCAAGAGAAATCAGAAGGCTCTTAAGTAGCAGAGTTAGACTTAAACTCAGGCCTTACTGGGTTTAATAAATACATGCTCTGATCACATAACTTTCAGCCTGAAACTGACCTTACATGTCTGAGCGTGAGTTCATTGAATTCGTAGCACCTTGAAAGTAGAGATCCCTTTTCAGCCATGGGCCATAGTGGAGCACCTGGAACACAGTGGAGCTTAGTATTTCCTGAGTGATGCCTCTAGTCTTGTAATTGTCTCAGATGTATAGGCCATTACTGAGAACCTAGTCATTGTTACCTTTTTAGAGTGAGGTGGTAGGATTGGTACTTGGTGATTTGAGACAAGGTTATCACCAAAGGGAAAGGTTGTAATTCCACTACTAAGTCCTCAGCTAGTATTTCTAAACACCCAGTGCGCATGTTGACAAAACACATACAAACCATTTCACATAGGAGTTGACAAGAATTATCTTTATAAAAAATTGTGGAGAAATGTACTGTTAGAATTTCTTCTTGCTGAAAATACACATTATTTTGTATTGCTTTTGATCACTTTTAACACTAGATCCTCTCTGACTAGCTTTTTTTCTTTTAAAGTGCAGTTCCTTATTTTATTCTCTTTTAATTGGAGCCTCCTCACCCTTCTTTTCACTCAGATAATTAAAATGTCACTCTGTAGACTGAATATTTACTGTGATATATTTGTAGTAGTCTGTGGTCAAAGGGCTAGACAAGTCCTAGGCAACCAGAGTACTCAGTAATCATGCAAGCACTTAATTGTTTCACTACAGGACTAGAGAGACTAAGTTTACTTGGCTAAACCAGTTTCTACATCAACTGCAGTCACTGTTGTTAATTGAATGCCTAATGTTAAGTAGTGTTGTGTTGATCAAGGTGGTTTCGCTACTACTGGTTAGTAGTTGGGGAGTGGAGAAAAATTCATAGTGGGGAAAGACCCCATGATGTTAGAATTGTGTTTCATTAAATACCATTATTTTCTGTATACCAAGTGATTTTTTTTTTTAAATTAAATGCTGCATTTCCTTTGTTCATAGAAATTAGGATAGGAAGCTGTTAGTAATGATTTCTTTAAAAACATTTTGTCGTAACTACCATGGCTCTCTAATGGATCCCCTGTCTTGGTAAATGCATCCATCCCATCAGATGGCTTTCTGACATTTATGCTTATCATTGATAACTTAGCACAGGTCTCCAGTGCCTTTCAATACTAGTTCATCTACGTGGACTTACAAGGAGTAGCTATTATCAGTTGAGAACTTTCCTGAATGTGAACACATTATATTACTTACATAATTAAGTCCTCAAACAATTCAGTATGGTAAGATTATTATCCCATTTCAAAAAGAAGAAAACTGAGTCTCCAAAGTTCATGAATTTGTTCCACATTATAAATTCAGTAAATGAAAGAGTCTGAAATAAAACTCTGAGTGTATAAAACTACAAAGGAGAAGGGAAATCTGTTTTTGGAAGTGTCTGAAGAAAAAGGAACTTGCATTTTTCTTAGATCTGGAAGAATGATCTCAGGTTTCAGGTTCTGTGATTATCTAATAAATACATGAAGAGTTGTATTTGAGCCATATGAAATAATTAGCTTTTTGTTTACTCAGGACAACATCAGGCTTCGATCAAGCCCATCATTTTCTAGTCTCCATTATCAGGATGCTGGAAACTATGTCTGTGAAACTGCTTTGCAAGAGGTGGAAGGCCTAAAGAAAAGAGAGTCGTTGACACTCATAGTAGAAGGTAATAAATACTTGAGCACCAGTGCAAAGTTTTCTTTGAGAATTTGATATGCAGTTTCTTTGATGATCTTAGTGTAACATCTTATTTTAATTCTAATGATATTTTAGGAAAACCTCAAATCAAAATGACAAAGAAAACTGATCCCAGTGGACTGTCTAAAACAATAATCTGCCATGTGGAAGGTTTTCCGAAGCCAGCTATACAGTGGACAATTACTGGCAGCGGAAGCGTCATAAACCAAGCAAGTATTTGTCCTCTTCTTACATGCCGCGCTTGGCCCAAAGCGGGCTTTTTCAGGTGGCTAAGCTGTAGGCTAGCTTGTTAGCAACATGAAATTGGCAGTCTATTCTCAGAGGAAGCTTTTGCTAACTTCTTAATTTTTCCGAAGGAAAGAACATGGCTCAAAGAGAAATTTTAAATCCCAGGGCCATGGAGAATGGAAGAATCATTATGTTGTGGTCAGTATCTGTTTTTAAAAGAATGTAAATTGGGTGTTGTTCCATGGTCATTAGTTTCTGAAACTCGGGTGATTAAAACATTAAGGTATACGCTTTTCTGCCTCATAAACTTACACATCTGAGTATAAGTGGCCTCCATTACTTTGCTTACTTAAGCACATTAAGGGATATTTTTTCCTCAAACTGGGCCCTGGGGGGGTGGTGAGGAACACAGTCTCCGTTTGTGAACATATGGTCTAAATTGTATATGCCAGGGCTAGGGCCAGAGTTAGGCTAGCTAAATATATAGTGTCTAGGACATTTCCTTCTAAACCAAACTTTAATCTTATTGTAATTTTGTCAGGACATTTTAGTAATAGTTAGTAATAGTAAAGGGCTAAGAACTTAGGGACACTACCAATAATTTTCTTTTTGACAATCCCAAAAACAAAAAAAGAGGAAGAGAGAGAGAGAATCTGGCCTGTCACTAGGGGTTCAGAACTGTCATTTCATTAAATTGCTAGTTTGCTCAGGTTGCTGACATACTTGTTAATTCCATTTTTCTCTACAATAGTCTTCATGTTCCTTTTCTCGGTGGAGCCAGTTAAAGACTCTTTGGGAACACCAGGAGGGGCCATTTGATTATCTGAATCCTCCGTGCTTCCTTCTTCCCAACTTTGGGCCCAGTTGATAATCCAGGAAGGCATTCATAAAGGAGAGTGGCATTTAGTTTGAAGTTAAAATTTCTTTCTCTGACAGAGAAGTTGGGCTGCTGGTCCAGCTTATACAACATAGTTTTGCAGAGCAAGGTGGAGTTTGGCTCTTTCACCTGTGGGTGATGCATATATATTTGCATAACTCCAAGTATAGAAGCTCCCCAAAGGAGTGGACACACTTGAAGCAAATATATGTCAGTCAGTTGTGTGTCCAACTCTTGGTTTCAGTTCGGGTCATGATCTCAGGGTTGTGAGATTGAGCCCTGTGTGGTGTAAGGCTCTACACTCAGCAGGGAGTCTGCTTGCGATTCTCTTCCTCTCTCTTCCCCCCATCCCCCGCTCCTGTGTGTGCACATTCTCTCTCTCTAATATAAATAAATCTTCAAAAAATGACTGTTTCTTTTCTATTCTGTCCTTTTTGCTCTCTAGTTTAATTAAATAATAATTGTAGCAAAAAAGAACCTTTGGGTACTGCTAATGCAAGCATGGAAAATAGAAAAAATAAGCACACAATAAATATTTGATGAATGAACAGATACAAAGATTTAAAAGGCTACTCTTAGAATGAGTAAATATATTTTACAGAGATAAAAACAAAGACTCAGTGAGAAAGTCATGTAAAAAATACTAGTGGGAAGTGGAAAAATAGCATGTGAACTTACTATGAGAATGAAAATAACAATGTCATTCTTCATTGTCAAGGAGAAGGATTGATTCTGGTCCACTAGGTGATATGTTATTTTTCTTGTCCTAGGATTGTGCTGATCTATCCATAATCTTTTATTTGTTCCCTCCTCAATCATATGGTGAATCTATTGTTTTATAATTACTGATGCCTCTAAGCACTCCTGCCCCAGGGACTAGACAGTATCCCTAAGCAAGAGACAATCGTTTGTCCTCAAGGCCCTTATATAGTTGACGAGAAAGTAAATAAAGAACAAAGGTAGGCATGGTGTGCAGAATGCAGCTCAGAAAATAGCTCTGGTACATGTTTGCTTTAGTGCAGTTGGATTTAGGAGTCAAGTCCTGGGGAAGAGATGAAAGTGAATTGTCTAAGGGTGCCTGAGTGGCTCAGTTGAAAGAGTATGTGACTCCTGATCTTAAGGTTCTTAAATTCAAGCCCCATGTGGGATATAGAGATTACTTAAAAGAAAAAGAAAAGAAAATGAATATTTCTTATTTTTGGAGGAATTAAATGCAGTGATTGCCCTCATTAAGACCTCACAAAAACCAAATGAACTTGCCAGTCACTGAAAAATAACCCATTCTCTGTATTTAGCTCAGAAAGTGAGAAAAAGTTTTTTGAATTTTCCCATGAGCAAATCATACATATATAAGTACTTAGATATAATGGTTTAAGGTAACCCCTGAAGTGAAAAATAATGATATAATTTACAAATAAGAATTAAATTCTTGGGCGCCTGGGTGGCTCAGTGGGTTAAAGCCACTGCCTTCGGCTCAGGTCATGATCTCAGGGTCCTGGGATTGAGTCCCGCATTGGGCTCTCTGCTCAACAGGGAGCCTGCTTCCCCCTCTCTCTCTCTGCCTGCCTCTCTGCCCACTTGTGATCTCTGTCTGTCAAATAAATAAATAAAATCTTAAAAAAAAATTCTTAAGTTTATTAGAGAAAATGGTGATTAGATAATCACTAATTATTTTGAGACAAATACTATCATGCCAAAATATTAATTAACATGAGAATCTCTCAAAAGAGAAGAGTTTAATTGATTTAATTTTTAGAATTTACAATAGAAGCATAAACAGAAAATCAGTTATGGATTCACTAATCTTCCTCCCTGCTGTAGATACAAGCCTGAATTGGTCTTTATCGATGACCTTACATATGCCCTTGAACACCAGGTAGCACTGTGAAGCACCTCCCCTGTCTCACTCAGTATTGCTCTTCTCCAAGGTTTTAATCCATTTCTTTTCCTAAACCCATCTTCCCTTTTCTTTTCCAGACAGAGGAATCTCCTTATATCAATGGCAGGTATTATAGTAAAATTATCATTTCCCCCGAAGAGAATGTTACATTAACTTGCACAGCAGAAAACCAGCTGGAGAGAACAGTAAACTCCTTGAATGTCTCTGCTAGTGAGTATTCCATTTCTGGCATTAACAAAGTAAGAAAATTTGAAGTTACTCTTCATTAGTTTAAAATCTTCAATTCCATCTTCCTGTACTGCATTATGGTAAGTTTTATGTATTTATTTTGCATCTGGTATCATCATCATGGGCTCTTTTTTTGTTTTGTTTTGTTTTGTTTTGTTCTGGTGTCCATCCTTGTATTATCCTTGTCTTGACAGTTGAATCATTTCATGTTTTATGGGTCAGAGACCTTATCTGGTAGGAATATTTCCCAAGAGCAACAGAGGATAAGAACCGAGTTATTGTTATTTAATCATGTTTTATATTCAGAATAGAGATAACTCAAAGATTATCTTCAAGCATTTTTATTACAGTTTTAATTTGGGTAAAATTTTAATTCCTTTTAATCTGTTATTTTGCATTCCAATTCTTTGTGGTATTTGTCCTACCTTAATTTTGAATAGGAATGCCACATGCAGAGTCATTTAGCAAATTGGTAGGAAAACTGATCATAGAATTTATGAAATCTAGTTTCAGAATTGGTGCTTTTGATCATATTTGAGTCCTGGCTAAAAATTAGATATTGAAATTATCCTAGAAAAAGACAGAAATCTGACATGCTGAGCAGCTTTTTCCAAAAATAGTTGTCATGTTTAATTCTGTCATTGTTCCTATTGCTCTGTAAGCTTTCAATCAGGACAGGTCCCGGAATGCGGCTTGGTTCTGGACAGGATGCTAACTGACCGTCCAGACTTTCACCTTTCAGTCCGTTGGATTCCTGTCTGTGACATTAGCGGGATAGGGATATACCGCCTAGGAAGTAGCTGGAGCTGGGAAAAAATAATTGTGTAAAGATAATGATCCTTCACAGAATACGACTGGAATATAAAAAAGCCTGATGGAGTGACCGGAGAAAAGAACCAAACAAATTTACCTCTAAAATAGGTGCATCGACTTCGTGAAATGAAATTTAGCGAGCACCGATTTGTCCTACCTGGAAAGAGGCCTTATCCTTTCTTCCTGAACACAAGTTTCTCTTTTATTCTAACCCATTGAGTAGTGGCTCCTAGATCTTGCAGTGGCTTGATGAACTTTAATACAGTTGTTTTCAAATTTAGTGAGCACCTCCTGCAATTCCAGTATAGTATGTATGAGAAGGGGTCTGGGAATCTGTATTTTGACAGATGGCACTGGAAGTTCTGGAGCAGGTCTATAGAAGACTATTTATATAATGTAATACTAGATGATGATCCAGCACATTGGCGATTCTTAAAATGGGCCAGGAGCATGATGCTATCACCATGATATCTCCATATCATTTGGAGGGCTTCTGCGAACATCACAGATGATGCCTCTTTGCCTCTGAGACATCCCGTGTTAACCTCCACCCCAACGAGTGTGAGACCATTTCTAGTGACAGGCCCCTGATACTAGAGGATAAAAATGAATTTGCCACCAAGGCAGGAAAAGTCGAGAAACACTGCACCGTAGATTTGATATATGGCAACTTGTTTCTCTTAAAGAAAAAAAGTCCTATAAAAAGGTGGTAAATAGTGGAGAAATTAATATGGATTTCAGATTAACACTAAAGCTTGTCAGTTGTGAAATTTTCTATGGTAGATTAATACCTTTGCAGTTTTAATGACTCTCCTTAAAACAAGATTAATTTCTTTGTAGGGAAGTTCACGCTCTATTAAATGTAAATTTTTTTTTTCTAGCCTTAGCTGTAGAATAGATATTTTATCTTTGAGTATTATTACATCATACTATAATGGTAAAGGTGACTTTCATATATCAACAAATTTTGTTTTTAATTTCATATTAACATTTTTCATTTCAGTAAGTATTCCAGAGCACGATGAGGCAGACGAGATAAGTGGTAGGTACTATGCTGCCGACTCTTCTTCCTTGACTATCAGCTCAAGATTTATGAAGTGTCATTGTATAAATAATTTCTTAGCTGCCACAATTTTGACTTGAACTAAAATAGCAAATGAGACAAGATAGTAAGAATGCTAAAAATTTTATCTTTTAAAAGCACAAGTTTGCATGTTACTCATAGTAGTAGTGAGCCTTAATTATTTTTAACAAGAAAGAAAAACCAGATTGACTTCTTCTCAGAAATCTTTGGCCGTGTCTGTAACTGCATGGACTTTTCTTCTCTGTTGTAGATGAAAACAGAGAAAAGGTGAATGACCAGGCAAAACTAATCGTGGGAATCGTCGTTGGTCTCCTCCTCGCTGCTCTAGTCGCTGGTGTGGTCTACTGGCTGTACATGAAGAAATCAAAGTAAGTTACAGAAGGAAGACCTGACTTGTTCAGTGACTTCCACTGGGAGAATTATTAATTAATTCCAGTGTGTTAATGATGCTCACTTCAGCTGGTCATGTGATTTCTGAAATAGGAAGGGCATGTCCCCCAATCAGGCTGATCATTGTGTTTTGCTTTCAGTTAGTTCACAGTGACTGCTTTGACAGCATCATATAATTGAATTGAGATGTGATTTCACATGTGTCCCCTTATTTTTCTCAGTCTGTAGTCTAAATTCAATTATTTGATTTCTTTTCTATGCCTAGCGGGTGTTTTAAAGAGTGTATACTTCCAAAAGGTCAGCTATTCTAAGCCATGTGGCTGAGGATGATGGAGATCAATTAAAAGTGGTTAGTCCATCCTGCGGGAATGGCCAGGTGTCTGCAGTGATGGGTCTGGCCAACAGTGAAACTGTCGGTAAGGTGGTATTATCTTGTCACTTCTCTGCTCCAGTTAAGTCACTTTGGTCCATGAAAGGATCTAAATCAGGAAAAAAAAGAAAAATTCGTCATTATTTTGTCTGCAATTTAAAAAGAAAATTAGACAAAGTAACCAGGACTACTTTAAAAAATATTTGGGTGGTGTTTAGATTAAAAATTATTCGTTATAGGGGCCTCTGGGTGGCTCAGTTTGTAAAGCATCTGCCTTGGGCTCAGGTCCTGGGATTGAGTCCCACGTCGGGCTCCCTGCTCAACAGAGAGCTTGCTTCTCCCTTTCCCTCTGCCTGCTGCACCCCCTGCTTGTGTGCTCTTTCTCTCCCTCTCTGTCAAATAAATAAAGTCTTTAAAAAAATAAAAAAAAATTATTAGTCATAAATAATACAGGTGCAACCAACTTTACAAATTAACTAACTATGTTTTATAATGAAAATCTGATTAACCAATGACGATTCTTGACCTATTCACATGCCTAATATTCCTCATCATCCCAGCCTTGACCCCAGATTTGGTTGTGAGTGGGCAGAGTTGGGGTCCTAGCATTTGCATGTTTAAAGTTTCCTTAGTGATTCTGTGGTATACTATTGGTTTCAAACATGAGGAAATTGATTTTCGCAAGGGGATGTGGATAGCTAGTGGCAACTTTGGACTTAATTTTGTATTTTCTTGATATCTGATATCACCACCCTTTTCAACAAGTTAGGTAAGTTAACTTTAAAGAAAATCAAAAGAAAAAGCAGACTCAATAAGACTCATGATCTTACTCAGAAAAGAAAGCAATTTCAGTAAAGAAAGTAATATTCGAATGGAGCTGCCATTGAAGGGAGGCGATAGCTCAGAAATTTTCAAGGTCACATTGTATGAACACATATTGGGCTCTGTTTTTTTAATTTGTTTGTTTGTGTTTTGAGCTCTGTTTTGATCCAGCAACTCCTCTCTGAAGTAGATACTGTTATTACTCATATTTTACATTTGAAAGAATGAAGGCTGATTAAATGACTTGCTTAAGGTTACTTGGTTCACAAGGGCCGGATCTGTATTTTATTTCAGATAGTGCTGTTTTAGCATCTGTGTGCTTAATCACTAGGTCTGATTTTCTCTCACTGTGCCTTTTTCTCTGTGTTTCAGTCATGTAAGGTAGAAACATGTTCCTGGTGTGTGTTGTAGTTGAACCCATCCACTCTCACACCAGGGTACTGTCACTTCTGATCTCAGCACCTCACTCCTCCATCGCCCTGTCACTTGGTGACAAATGTGTTCTTTTTCTCAGTGAACATTTTACCTACCAATACTTCATGTGGGCTTGTGTCCGTGGTTTCTGTGGAAAATTTAGAAGATTGCCTGTACCATGTGATTGAAAGGAAATGGCAAGCAATTGCCCAGAGGCAATATCTTTTAATATTTTAGTATTTAATAGAATTTTAATAATTCTCCTTCTATGTGTATAAGTTTCCTATAAAGAGAGAACAAAATCCTATTCTCTCTTTATAATCCACTATAAGATACTCACAAATCTAACAGCTTGGGCTCTGGGGTATTTCCATTTTATTTACTTAGGATTTCTGATGCATTCCAGTGTAACTTTATTTCTTAAAAGAATAAAAATGAAATTCCTCTGTATCCTGGAATTGAGCTGAAAAATAAGCAGCAGTTTTCTATTACGACCAAATAAATGCTAAATTTTTGGAACACCTCGAATGTTCTTAATCACCATATTCTAATTGCCAGGATCTCATTAGATGCCATTTATCCTTCTATGAATAAAAAAAAAAATTATGTGTGTGGGATATTTTTTGTTGTTACTTCGTTGGTTGTTATCATATGCTGCCCCAAAATTAAAATCATGGATAAATGAATGCTGGACACTTGGCTTCGTAGTGCCTTTAGGCCAAGGGTTGATACGTCATAGAGTTCCTTTAAAGTGCCTCATTAAATTAAGTGCATATTTTACCATCTGACTTGAAAGTTCATCTGAGTAACGTTATTTAATTGAAAAGCTCATCGATTTTGCCAGGGTTAATATTATTTGTAATCAAAATAATAAGTTGCAATTCTCATCCCAAACGTTATTTTTATGAAGAATCTGTGAAATTTAAGATTTGCTAAGTGTTCTGCATTCCTGATAGGTTATTCTTTGCTATTGCCCTCTGAGATAAGCCAGCATTTTTGCAAGATGAGTTATTATTAATCCCTGTGTCCAGAGTAAGTACACTTTTATAACAAGAACTTTCGAGTTAAGAATTGCTAAGGCCATTTTGGGGGTCTAGTATACTCTCTTTCTTCTTTTCTATTCTTCTACTTCAACTTTTCAAATCAGTATGAGGTTTTCATTACTGTCATTAGCTAATTCATCACTATTTTACATGGGTAGGAGAGATTTATTAATAAAGATGTAGTCCAGAGTTTTCCCCCAAATGTATATCCCCATGTTTACCATCTTGCAAAATAATACCATTAACGATCTCGTGAGTCACCATTATGGCAAACACTGTGAACAAAAATTATGAGTTAAAATCTTATTTAAAAGCCTCAGTGATACAACTCGCAGAGCAGGGAGGTTTAAACAACATTTGGGGAAGTTCTTTGCTTTGGCATTTTTAAAAGTCAGTGGAGAGAGAGAGGGGATAAACAATCATTTATGCCCAAGTGGAACTTAAGAGTGCATTTGTTAACATACCTAGTGATACGTAGCTAACACACATTCCTCATTCCATTGGTATGAACTCCATATTTATATCTATTTCAAATATGGAATGCAGCAAAAAATGCTTAGTAGTTGTGCTTGGCATTGTGATCCGGTAGATTCACTGGAGAGGAAGTCTTATGATTACTCTGTTGCTTTGAATCATACAGATTCTCACTGGAAGCTTTTTTCTTTACATTGGCTATTTTTTGATAATGAAAGTGGTTGATCATTTACAATGTACGTAGGGTATTAATTCACAGTTTTAGACATAAAGCATGAATTGACTAAATCCACTTCATGTCTAGTTGTTAACAGATGGAAGAACATTAAAAACTAGGACTGATTCAATTATTATTTTTTGTTATTTTCTCCATTTCTCTCCATCCTGTCCTCTGAATATTGTTTTTAGCTCTGCAGGATGTTACCTGTTAACTATTTGAGTTCCAAATCCTCTCTTGCATATCTTGTAGTACAATACCTATATAATAATAACAATAATGATGAAATAATGAAATAAATAATGGAATAATAATAATAATGAAAATTCAAAGAGCCAAAGATAAAGGAAAAATACAAAGGCAGCATGATGTAGCTACAAACTTGTTCAAGCATTTATTAAAACCATAGTTTCCAGGTTGGTTGCATTGAAGAGACCCCTGACTGCCACATTTCTTATCACTAAACTGGATGTGAGTGCTAGCCAGATATTTGTAGTCTCAAAATATACATTGTGTGAATCTTAGAAACTTACTAAGAGATTTATCTTTTCAACTATGGAATTCATGACTATTTTCATGAAGTTTTTATGTAACTCTGAAACTCACAAATATCTTGTTGGTTCTGCCTTGTATAATGCTGTATTATTCCACTACTGTCTCAGAAAAAACAGAAATGGTGCTAAATTGGCAAAAAAGAATAAAGAGGACTTGACTATAAGCCTGAAATTGCAGGAAACAGTATTATTTGCTATTAAGCCTTTCTGGAATTTTTCTCATTAGTATCTCCTGGTACATAGAAGAAGATCTTGCAAGAAATTTGATTTTAACTGAATTCTATTTCCAATCAATACCTCTCTGAAATTAAGTATATGTTCCTGTGAGGGAAAATCAGCTCCCCACTGAATAATTTGAGAAAATAGTGCTTGAGAACCATCTATAGCACATTTTTCATGACCTCCCTCATTTATCACTACATAAGCACCTATTAGTCTTTTTTCTTTTTATTTTTTTTAACACAAATCTTCAACAATTTAATGAGTTAAATGCAATTAACCCTATTTCACGGTGTCCAAGTCTCTGTGAAATTAACCTGTTCAAGATAATGTGTGCAGTATATTATTCCATATCCCATATAATTTCAAATATATTTTGCTGCCTCAAGACTTCTTTGGAATTAAAATTTCATCTCTGACTTTGATTGCTGGCCAACATTTTATATAGTGTAAGGGATGGGAGGGTGTGCTCTAATGTGCAGGGCTGATGTGGCCTCTCCCCTTGTATTAGAAATTGGGCTAATCCAAATTCTGGGTTCTTTCTCTTTCCCTACCCATAGTTTAGCAGGCAGTCAGAAGCAGGAAGAAAAGAAAATGCCCCATTATTCTATCAAACCGTAAACAACAGAGTAAACTAGAGGGGAAATAAGATAATGTAGAAATGCTAGAGTCCCCATCCAATCAATCACAAGGTCACTGGCCACTCAAAGGGCAGAATCATCCATCCATGACCCTCCCCTCTCCTGCTAGATAGTACCTGAAATGTTTCCAGAGGAAAGGGATTGCTTCAAAATAAAATGTTTTCAATTTTTAAAATCTTTTCTAGCTGCCTGTATACATGCATTTCTTTCTTTTTCTTTCCCTGTTCCCTGAGCCAGGCTATGTGCTATATACCAACATTACCCATGTTAAGGAGACACTTTGGACTCTGAGGCTGAATGCGTGTGGGTGGCATCCTGTTCTTGTGCATATTCAGAATTTTTGTGTTTATTTTAATTCCCACTTTTTTAAATGTAATGGATGGTCCCCATATTCACTGTTGGCCTAACTGAAAGGCCATTTTTAAAAATTTTTACTGTGGACTTTAGAGTTCCCTATTTTAGTAGAGAGTTCCTATAGAGTATCTTAGAAATTCTAAGGATATAAAAAGGACAGTAGTAATAATAAGACCAACTCTTTATTCTTTTTTTCCTTCTTCAAACCCGGAAAATGCTGACAACTCTTCTTCCGAGATGCAGGGACTTGACCCCTCCTCTCCCCTAACTCTTTAGTAAGCTTGGCTCAGGAGGAAGCTCACTCGGCTGAGAGCTGTGACCAGGGAAGAAAGAAAAATAACTGTACTTTTGGATATGACCTTAATTACCTGCATAGGTATCAATGGCCAGTTTGCTAAAGGTGGCAATTCTGTGCTATCAGGTCCCAGTCTTAATACTGGTAGGCTTGGTGCCCTTCTATGGTATCTGCCAGGCATGCTGTGCATGAGAAATCACAGAAGATGTCCCTCTACCTAGGAAGTGTTAATGATCACTCCTGCTCTCTCTAGAACTAGAGTTTTCAAATTTGTTATACATAAACCTCCTTTTGGAACACCTAAGATTTTATAAAGTCTTTCATGTGGGAATTTTTTTTTTTTTAAGATTTTTATTTATTTATTTGACAGAGATCACAAGTAGGCAGAGGAGCAGGTAGAGAGAGAGATTGGAGGAAGCAGGCTCCCCACTGAGCAGAGAGCCCGACATGGGGCTCCATCCCAGGTCCCTGGGATCATGGCCTGAGCCGAAGGCAGAGGCTTTAACCCACTGAGCCACCCAGGTGCCCCATGTGGGAATTATTTTAAGTGGGTATTATTTTTGTTTTTCAACTGTACAATTCCATTATAACATTGTCTTTTCAAATGTCACAACCTCCCAAGATGGTGATGTACTGCTTGTGCCTGCCACTCTCACCCTCCTTTACTTCGCCAGCCTCCTTCATCCCCCACGAAATTATTTTTTAATTGCGATATTGTTGACGTACAACACTGGTTAAGGTGCACAACATACTGATTTGATACATTTATATATCGTGATATGATTCCCACCAGAGCATTAACTACCACCTCCCTCATGTCACATGATTGTCACCTCATTTTGCTGTGAGAGCATTGAAGATCTAGTGTCTTAGCGACTTCGAAGTATTAAAATGAAGGCACGCTTTGCTGACACCACCATTCTTAGTTGCCTACCTCCTTCAAAGGAGATCTCGAAACAAATCCATAATATTGAGGGAAATACTACAAAAAAGTTGGGAAATTTTCTGAAAAATTATTTGAAAGCAAGTTGAACCCTAAATAGGCACTGTACTTATGGAAATAACACATTACAAAGAGTTGAGACCTAAGTTTGAACTCCTTTCTGCTACTTAGCAGCTCTGTGACCATGGGCAGCAGCTACATGACTCTATTCAGTTTGGTTAACCTGTGTAACCCACAAGGGGCTTTCCTAGACTCCATCACATCAACTCTCACAGCAGCCCTGTTTAGCAGATCCTGTTATCCTTGATTCACAGATAAGCAAGCATGCTTCTGAGGAGGTATTTATCTAAGGACTTGAGGCTT
This sequence comes from Mellivora capensis, assembly GCA_004024625.1. Classification (NCBI taxonomy): domain Eukaryota; kingdom Metazoa; phylum Chordata; class Mammalia; order Carnivora; family Mustelidae; genus Mellivora; species Mellivora capensis. Next base: position 191,018 of record PISX010000865.1, read on the forward strand.
AGACTTGACACACGAACCAGGCCCACTGACCCTAAGACCAAGACTTCAGTCCATGACTCACAGATTAGACCTCCAGGGCTTCTTCCAACATTATTGTGATTCTATGATTTAAATATTCTCTCATATTTAAAGTACAAAAAAGCCAAACAATGAAGAAAGTTTAGGACAACCATAAAAATTTTGACCCAAGCACTCATTCTTTATAAATGCCTAAATTTGTCCTTCGAATCAATTGACCTAAAATTATTTTGGTAAAGAGAATGATTTAAGTACATTTGTCTTCCCTTCCAGTAGTAGATGGATTTCTAACCTCTGTAACTCATTCAAAGCTCTGAAATTTTCCAAGACTAAAAAAGGTACATTCATAAAGTTTCATTTTATCAATTTCCAAACCAAGCCAAAATAATCAGAATAAATTTTAAAGGCTTTTCCCTGCTAGAGACAGTGGGGTCTCTGTAATAAAAATGGAAAAAATAGTAATAAATTCATGTAAGTCTTATATACGTGTACTCCGTGAATACCTCTTTCCCCACCAGCCACACTTTTTCTGTTTCAATTTAGTACATTTCACAGTGGTTAGCACTTAGCATATTTGTGTAACTGTGTAACGTGGTGTGTGGATTCTGGAGCAAGACCCCTGAAGTTTGAATCCTGGCTCTGCTCCTTACTAGATCTGTGTCACCAGCAATTTTATTAGCCTCATTGGAATACAGAGATATCCTAAGGCTGAAATAATTTCATATCTGTGCCACACTTAGAGCACTGCCTGGCACATTCAGGCATTATGAGAGTGCCAGCAGTTATTATTTTGGAGAGGGAGATTAAGAAAAGAAGGGAGATACTTGCTTTTCATTTACCATTTCTTACTGGTTTTTTTGTTTGTTTTGTTTGGTTTGGTAAACTTTAAAATAAAAACAGTTCATTTGAAGTTACTCAGCTCTTGCTAAACAAACATATTCTACAAATACTTCCTGTTACTCTAACAACGCCTTCTTTTTGTAATTCCAAACTGTGACCAGTGATCTTTAGCCTGATTTACCTGGACAAATATGTTGAAAGATACTGTGATTTGCCCTAAATACAGCTGCCCTAGAGGTAATTCTAGGCATTCCCTTCCCCTTGATACCTCCTTTTTCCATTTAATACAACCTGATGAAACCATAGAAGCTACTCTCCATCTCCAGACCAATAAACCCACCTAGAAAGTAAATAGAAAGCGAAATGCAAATGGTATGCAGTTTTTCACCATACATTTTGCCCAGTTCTTTTTTTTTTATTTTAATTTATTTATTTGTCAGAGAGAGAGGGAGAGAGAGCGAGCACGCACAGGCAGACAGAGTGGCAGGCAGAGGCAGAGGGAGAAGCAGGCTCCCTGCCGAGCAAGGAGCCCGATGTGGGACTTGATCCCAGGACGCTGGGATCATGACCTGAGCCGAAGGCAGCCGCTTAACCAACTGAGCCACCCAGGCGTCCCTGCCCAGTTCTTTCAGTCGCTGGTACAAGGCATATATTCTTTAGCTTTTCTCAGTATAATGTTCTTGTATTAAGGTAAAATATGCTTATAATAAATGTGCAACTAAATCTCTTTTGATAAATGTAATACACCTATGTGGCCATCACTCCAGTTACAAATCAGAGCAGAATGTTCTCTTGGACTCTCTCTATTCAGCCCCACTGGCCACATTCCCTTAGGCAACACCGTCCTGATTGTTACCACCAGAGATTACGTTTGCCTAATCTTGAACCTCATATAAATGGAATTATACAGAACGTACTCTTTTGTGCCTCGCTTCTTTCATTTAACACAATGTTCCTGAGATACATGTATTAGTGATTTCATTTTTTGAAATTACTGAGTAGTGTTCCACTGTTAGAATATGTCACGTTATTTTAATTCATTCTCTTGTTCATGAACATTTGGATAGTTTCCAGTTTGGGCTATTATGAATAATACGGCTAAAAACATCCTTATACTAGCATTCTTGTGGACATATGTTTTCACTCTCTTGGGTTAATATCTAGAAATGGAATTGCTAGGTCACAGGGTAAGATATTTTTCATAAGAAATTGCCAGACAGCTTTCCAAGGTAGTTGTCAGGTTCCTAATTCCTACCAGCTGTGTTTGAGAGTTTCGGTTCTTCTACATCCTTGCCTAAATTTTGTGATTCTGTTTAACTTAGCCATTCCAAGAGGTGTGAAATTATATCGAATTTTATCTAAATTTGGTTTTAACTAGCATTTCTCTGAGAGCTAATGATTTTAACCTCTGTGTACTTATTGGTCATCATTTTTTGTGCAATGACTATTCAGGTCTTTCACTTATGATTTTACTGCTATTTGTTTTCTTGTGAATGATGTAAGAGTTCTTTACATATTCTATATAAAAGCCCTTTGTTATAGATATATTCTGATTGTTTTGCCCTAGTTTGAGGCATGGCTTCTTTTTCTTTTCTTAATGCTGTTTTTTTAATGAGCAGAAGTTTTTAATTTTAATGAACAATTTAGGAAGTTTTTCCTGTTATGTTTAGTGCTGTCTGTGCTCACTCTTCAAAATCGTTGCTTATCCCTAAATGGCAAAGATATTTTCCTGTCTTTTTCTAGAAACTTTACACATTGGAGGATATGATACATCTAAGATAAAGGTGGTTTATGTGGTTGGTTTTCGCTTTTGCTATGCATATATTTGTTAACTCATTCCAGCACCATATGTTAAAAGGACTTTCTTTTGGCCTTGGAACATTTGTACAGTAGTAGTAGTAGTAGTAGTAGTGGTAATAATAATAGTAGTAGTAGTAATAAAGTAAGTCTTTCAACTTTGATGTTCTGCTTGTGTTAGCAATTTTATTTCTTTGCATTTTCATACACATTTTAGCAACTTGCTAATTTCTATTTAAAAAAATTAAGAGCTCTGTGGGATTATGGTTGCTTTGAATTTGTAGATAAGTTTAAGTAGATTTGAATCTTAAATTTGACCTCTTTATTTAGCCTTCTGATATATGAACATCATATATCTCTTCATTTACTCTCCATTTTTTCTTAGCAATATTTTATTACTTTTAATGTAGATATTGACATCTTAAAAAATTTATTCTTATGCTTTATGTCCTTTGCAGCTATTATAAATGCAGTTACTTTTCAGTTTTTGTTTTTCATTTTTATAGTAGTATATAAAAACATGATTAATTTTTTGTTGTTGAAATCTGTACAACCATCATCCCAAATTCACTTGTTAATTCTATTGGTTGTTTTGTGGATTCTTTAAGATTTCTATGTAAACAATCATTTCATCTGAAAATAGAGATAATTTTACTTCTTCATTTCCCTTCTGTATGCTTTTTATATTTCGTTTTCTTACTTTATTGCACTCATAGAGACCTCCAATACAATGTCGAATAGAACTGTTGAAATCCTTATGTTTCTAATCTTAGAAGGGAACTGCTCAGTATTTGCTATTATGTATGATAATGGCTCTGTGTTTTTCATACATGCCTATCCAAAGTTAGCCAGAGTGTGAGACTTAGGTACAGTCCTTCCAATTGCCAAGGTTGCCCAAGACTTCTGACCCCAGATGGAAGGAGTTAGGGGTCCCGATACAGAGTTAGAGTTCATTTAAGAACACCTGCGCTTCTGATAACCAATTGAGATTGAGGGTTTCCCAAAACCATGCTCAGGTTTGATCAATTGCTAGAAATACAGAGTTTCCCAGAACCTAACATACTTTCATTTATGTTCATTACAAGAAATGGATATTGGCCAAGGAAAAGAAGTGCAGGGCAGAGTGTGGGAGAATTCCACGTACAAAGTTTCCTTTGTCTTCAGGGATGTGTTACTCCGCTGGCATTGATGTGTGGCAAAAGCATGGAGTATTGCCAGTCTGAGAAACTCACTTGAGATTTGCTGTGCAGAGTTTTTACTGGGCCTTGGTTATAGGGGATTACCGATTAACTACTTGTCCAATTGGTTAAACTCAATTTCCAGCTTCACCCTTCCTTAGAAATTAGGCTGATATCACATGACCTAAAGCTCTAAACCATATCATAGCTCTTTCGGGTGTGGGCAGCCTTGGGCCATCGGGTGTTGATGGACCTATCCTGAGACATTTTCTCAGCATAAGCTCTTGATTGTGATTGAAGAGGCCCACCAGGAAAAGAAGGCCACTCCTAGCATACATAGTATTCTAACTATTTAGAGATGATCTCCACAGGAACTGAGGACAAAGCCCAGACCATTTTTCGGGCAAGGCCAAATTCCTTACTACACAATGACCTTTTACAGGTTAAAGAAATTTTTTAAAATATTCCTAGATTACTAAGAGTTTTTAATCACAAATTACTGTTGAATTTTCTCAAATGCTCTTTCTACATCTATATTACATCATTATTTGTACAAAAAAATCATACTGTTTTCTTTTATTCTTTATTCTGATAAATTATGTTGATTGATTATTGGATATTAAATGTCCATTTCATTTTAAGTTGATGTTTTTGCAAAAAGAAAAATTACTCAGAATTCTGTGTCTTTAGTGATAAAACTTTGTTTTCTTATATTGTTAGTTTGTATTTTGTTCCCTTATGTTCAGTCTTTTTAGAGAATTAATCATTTTCTTAAAATTTTAAATGACTTTCTTATTTATTTTGTTTTTATTTCTATTGCTTATGTTCAATTTTCATTTTTTTTGTTCTTAGGATTACTATTCTCTTCCAGTTGGAGTTCTCAACTTTCTTTTCTTTTTCTAATTTCATGAAGTGAATTAAAAATTTAGATGACTGATATTAGCCCTGCTTTCTTAACAAAAGCATTTAAATTATGATTATCATTCTCAGCATTGTGTTAGTTGTATTCCACGAATTTCAGTGTGTTGTATTTTCATATTCATTCAGCTCAAAATGTTTCTGGATTTCCTTTGTGGTTTCTTTGGAGTCATGTAACTCCAAACAGTTTTAAATTCCAAACATTTCTCTTTGACTTCTGTTTTGTTAAGTTTATGCAAACCTTAAGTCTTTTGAAATGCATTGAGATCTATTGTTTTTGGCCTACCATGCAACCATGTGGTATTACCTGGTGAATGCTAGCTGGGCACTTGAAAAAAAAATACTAGGTGGTTGATGGGTACAGTGTTCTATAGCTCTATGTCAGATTAAAGTAGATAATAGTTTGTTTATATCTTCTTATCCTTATAGATTTTTTTTTTCAAAATATATGAAATCACTTCGCTAGTGCGCTTGTGGTACTAGAGCTAGCTCAGTACTAGTTACTTCATCATGATTGTATATATGGGATTTTGGTCTACTATCAGCTTCTGAAACAGGGGTATTACATTCTCTAAATAAGATTGTGCATATGCCTATTTATTTCTCCCTTTAAGTCGGTCAGTTTTTGTTTTATGTTTTCATTAATGACATACGCTTACAATTGTTATGACTGCCTTATGTATTGCACCTGTTATAACTATGAAATCTCCTTGTTATTTCTATAATGTTCCTTGTGTTGAATTTTACATTGCCTGATGTTAATATAGCATATTGCTTTCATATGCTTACTGTTTACATGTATATCTTTTTCTGTCCTTTTATTTTAGATTTTCTATATCTGTATACTTAAAGTACATTTCGTATATAGTACGATTGATGAAACTATGACTCTCAAGCTACTGCCTTACTCTGTAAATAAAGTTTTTTTTTAATTTTAATTTTTTTAAATTTTTATTTATTTGACAGACAGAGATCACAAGTAGGTAGAGAAGCAGGCAGAGAGAGAGGAGGAAGCAGGCTCCCCACTGAGCAGAGAGCCAGATGCAGGGCTCGATCCCAGGACCCTGGGATCATGACCTGAGCTGAAGGCAGAGGCTTTAACCCACTGAGCCACCCAGGCGCCCTTGTAAATAAAGTTTTAATGGTAGCACAACCATGCTCATTTCTCTACATACTGTTTGTGCTGTTTCACACTATAAGTCCAGTGTTGAAGAGTTGGAACACAAACTATATGGCCTACCAGTCCAAAATATTTACTATCTGTACCTTCTAGAAAAAAATTTAACCCCTGGAATGTAGCATTTAGTTACTCTGCTTGCTTAGTACAGACTGACAATCCCTTTTAATTGGAGGATTTAGCCAAGCTACATTGACTTAAGTATTGACATAATTACATTTAAGACCACCATCTCACTATTTGTTTTCAAGTTGTTCTCTTTTCCTCTTTTCCTGCTTTCTTTTGAGTTATTTATATAAGTTTTAATATTACATTTTAATTTCTCTAATGGTCTTGTAGGTATACCTCTTCGTATTCTTTTATTGTGGTTGCTGTAGGAATTATAATTAAAGCTCTTGGGCGCCTGGGTGGCTCAGTGTGTTAAAGCCTCTGCCTTCAGCTCAGGTCATGATCCCGGGGCCCTGGGATTGAGCCCCACATCAGGTTCTCTGCTCAGCAGGGAGTCTGCCTCTCTGCCTACGTGCAATCTCTCTCTCTGCCAAATAACTAAATAAAATCTTTAAAAAAAATAAAGTAAAAGCTCTTAATTTACACCAATCTACTCATGTAATAATCTAGAATCCTTGAAACATTATAAATGTATTTAACCTCTTTCACATAATTATAGTCTGAGGATTGTAATATATGCAATCATAATGGATATGACAGCAATAACAAAAAGGATGGAAGAAATTAAATGATTATAATTTTTTTTTAAGATTTTATTTATTTGTCAGAGAGAGGGGGAGAGCACAAGCAGGGGAGTAGCAGGCAGAAGGAGAAACTGACTTCCTGCTGAGCAAGGAGCCCAATGTGGGACTTGTTCCCAGGACCCCGGGATCATGACCTGAGCCAAAGGCAGATGCTTAATGGACTGAGCCACCCAGGTGTCCCTGAAGTTATAATGTTTCAAGGGTCTTTTGTAATGCTGTATATTTCACATTAAGTGATTGGTAGTCTTTATAAAAAATTGTTAAATAGTACTTAAATTTTATCACATATGTAAATAATCTGTATTCATTCTTGTACATCTTAGTTTCCACATAGTGTCATTTCCCTTCAACTGAAGAAGTTCCTTTTTAATACTTCTTTTACCATAGGTCTACTAGTGATGATTTCTCCCAGTTTTCCTTCATCCAATTTAATATGTCTTTTTTTTTTTTTTTTAATTTATTTACTTGACAGACAGAGATCACAAGTAGGCAGAGAGGCCGGCAGAGAGAGAGAGAGAGAGGAGGAAGCAGGCTCCCCGCTGAGCAGAAAGCCCGATGCGGGGCTCGATCCCAGGAACCTGGGTTCATGACCCGAGCTGAAAGCAGAGGCTTTAACCCACTGAGCCACCCAGGCGCCCCTAATATGTCTTTATTGTCTTAATTCAAAAGGTCTTTTTACTGAATATAAAATTCTGTGTTCCCATTCAGTTTTTCTCTGCTTGACTTAGTTCACTTAGCATTATACCCTCCAGTTCCATCCACATTGATGCAAATGGTAGGTATTCATCCTTTCTGATGGCTGAGTAATATTCCTTTGTATATACGAAACACATCATTTTTTAAAAAGATTTTATTTATTTATTTGAGAGAAAGTGCCAGAGAGAAAGCAGGAGCAGAGGGGAGGAGCAAAGACAGAGGGAGAAGCAGACTCCCCACTAAACAGGGAGCCCGATGTGGGACTTGGTTCCAGGACCCTGGGATCATGACCTGTTGAAGGCAGATGCTTACCTGACTGAGGCACCCAGGCACCCCGAAACAAATCACCTTTATCCATTGATGTGTTCAAGTTATATCTCGGCTCCTTCCACAACTAATGAATCATTGAACACCACAACAAAAACTAGTGATGTACTATATGTTGGCTAATTGAACTTAATAAAAAAAATTCTGGGTTGAGGCATTTTTCTTTCAGCATTTTAAAGGTGATTTGTTATCTCTGCTATGCATTTTTTTTCCTTGATTAAACAGTCAGCAGTAAATCGTGTCATTGTTCCTCTGCACAAATTTTCTGTTAATACTTCTAAGTCCTTCTCTTTATATTTGCTTTTGGTTAGTTTGATTATGATATACTTAGGTGTGTTTTTCTCTGTATCATTCCTTCTTGGGGATTGCTGAGCATTTTGGATCTCCAAATTAATGGACATTAGTAAATCTGGGAATATTTTTCATTGTTTTGTCAAATATGTTTTCCCGCATTGTCTTTAGCTTCTTCTACTGGGATTCCAACTATGCATACAATAGAGTGTTCAATATTGCCCTATAGGTCACTGAAGGTCTTTTTTTCCCTGTCCGCTTAATACACAGTTTATGGGGTTTTTTGTCCTCAAGTCACTGAGACTTTCTTCTGCTACCTCCATTCTGACGATAGGACAGTTCAATGAATTGTTCATTAAAGTTTTAAGTGGTAGAAGTATTTTTGTTTACTTTTTTGCACTGAGATTTCTGTCTGTTCTCTCATTGTCACTACATTTGTCTTTATGTCATTAAATATGTAATACAATAACTGATTTGAAATTCTTTCCTGCTATTTCCGAAATCTTTGTCATCCAAAGACACGCTCTGGACTTTGTGTTACATTTTTCTATTCTTCATATGTATGATAACTTCTTTAAGAATTATATATTCATCTTTTTGGGGTGATATGTTGTAGAGATTCTGTGTTCCATTGTATTCTTCTAAAGGATATGGATTGTTTTTCCTAGCAGACAATTACACTTCTGGCTGATTTCCTTGATTTTGTGAAGGTGACATCTACATTTTATATGGCATGACTGTCTTGGTTGAATACTGAGACTCAGCACATGGTCTTTGGTTGGCTTTTCTGAGAAAGATTAAAGACTTTTGTTTGGTGCGATTGAACTACAAACTATGTTTCTTTGTGTAGCTAGTAGCTAAAGTCTATGTCACATTTTTAAGTTTTCCAGCTGTTGCTTTCTGCCTGGCTAAGTGAAATTTCTCCCCTCCACACACACGGTTTAGGGATCATCCAAGGTGTTTATTGTGGTTTACGTACATGTTTGGGATTCTCACCACTCTGGGACTCTCTTCTTTCTGATACTTTTCCTCTTTATTTTCAGTGTTTATTATAGTTAGCCTATGTCTCACCAGCTGGGAAGTGACTTTGAAGAAAAGTTAAAAGTAGAGCTCACTCAGTATAAGGTTCAAATTTCCTTCACTTTCTATTTTCTTTTTGTCACCCTCAAGTGCAGTCAAATAGTTTATTCTTTATTTTTTTGAGAGTTTATAATTGTCATAAATGTAAGGATTAACAAGTGTTTTTTCGATTATTAATGGTACCAGAGCATCTACTAGTTCATACTTTATTTCAAAGTTGTGAAATCATTATGTCCTTAACCTTAACATAACTTTTTCTTCCCATATGGTACAAAGAAAGTTGAAAAAAATCAAAATTACAAAATTGATTTATTACATTGTTAAATTTTTAAATTTAAAAAACTAAAAAATTTTCCTTTTTAGAATATGCATACAGAATATTGACTTTTTTATGTCATTCTATCTAGTGGCTCCAAACAAGTTGGAATTTTCACATTAAAGGCAAAGAACAGTGGTTAATGAAATGAGTTTGAAAGAAAAAAGAGCAAGAGAGAGAGATAGTTGGGGCACCCGGGTGGCTCAATTGTTAAACATCTGCCTCAGCTCAGGTTGTGATCCTAGGGTCCTGGGATCAAGCCCCTGATTGGGCTCCCTGCTCAGAGAGAAGCCTGCCTCCCCCTCTCCCACCCCCCTACTTATATTCCTTCTCTCGCTGTGTCTCTCTCAGTCAAATAAACAAATAAAATCTTTTAAAAAAGAGAGAAATAGTGAAAGGAAAAGTCTAGAGATGGAGGAAAAATCAGAGAGGTGTGAGGGAAGGCAAGGGGAATAAAAGGAAAAGAGAGAAGATGCTTTGAGACTCATGTGGCTTTCCTTGATTATCACAATAGCTTACTGATTTATAGAAATATGTATCTCTGTATATATTTTAGAATATATAAGTATTTATTAGAATATATAGTTAGAAGCTATTAGAATAATCAAGGTATGTGATTCTGTATATAACTATTCAGTTTTATTTGAAATGACTGGGCTAAGGAATTACTCAAGTACTGTCATTTCAACATAGTATTCTCTATTTTACCTTCTGTAAAAAAGCAGCTGGGTATGTATGGACTTTATATTGGTGAACACTGGTATCATAAGGAACAGTGGAAGGAAATGCATATGAGCTGTAATGAGGTCAGTTAATTCAATTCAATAAAAAAATGTCCTTTGGTTGCCTGCCATATTCAGTCATTATATTATATGCTGTTGGTAAAGTAGAAATAAAGCATAGTGTTTATTCTCTAGGAGTTTATACTCAAGTCAAGGAGATGACTTGGCTATATCTTGAACTGTCATGGGACAGATGGCTTGAGATCTGGGTGGAGACTCTCCAAAGGGAAGAGCTGGATCTTTCTGTGTTTAAGGATTGAAGAAGGGGAGACATACCAGTATCTTAATCAGAAGCCTAAGAGGGCCATGCCTTAGGAACAGGGGTGAACCAAAGGTAGACTGTTACTAAACTGCAACTGAGCCTTAACCTAGTTCAAGCCTATCCTGAACTGGATTGGCCCTGACCCTATCTGCTTAACAAAGGAAAAGAGAAACCTTACCTGATGGAAAGTAACATTGTGTGGCATTGCTCTAGTTCATTTATATAGATGGTGTCATGGGAAATGAAAAGGACTAACTGTGGAAATAGTCAAGAAAATACAATCAATAATCAAGAGAAAAAGTCGACAAGCAGACCCATGCATGATTTGGACATTGTAGTTAATAAATAGACAAGGACATTAAAGTAACTATAGATAATACATTGAATGTGGAAGAAAAGATGGTCAAAGGAGATGAATGAAAAAGAGAATTAAATTGTATTTTTAAATAACTTAAGATCAAATTGACATTTAGACCAGAAAAATATAGTATTAGAAAATAAGCCTTTGGTGGGCGAATTTAAAAGCAGATTGGTGGGGAGTGCAGTTGGTTAAGTGGCCGACTCTTGATTTTGGCTCAGGTCAGATCTCAGGGTCCTGGGATTGGATCCGGCATTGGGGTCCACGTTCAGTGGGGAGTCTGCCTCTCCCTCTGTCTGCCACTCTCCTTGCTTGTGCTCTCTCTCTCTCTCTCTCTGACAAATAAATAAATAAAATATTTTAAAAAATAAAAAAGTAAAAGCAAACTGGCCACAACAGAACCCAAAAGAAGTAAGCTGTAATACAGATCAATAGAAAACACTTAGACTGAAGGGCAGAAAGGAAAACAGAATAGATAAGACACATGAAAGCACAAGAAACATGGGGCGCACAAAGAATATCTAACTTATGTATAAGTAATATACCGCAAAGGAACAAGAATGCCCATCACAAGTAAAATAAGTAAATAAATCATCATGTATTTACCCAATCATAAGCTCTGTAGCATGAGAACAAACAACCTATAGCTACAATCGACTTTATCTGTGAATGTCACAAACATTAGTTTGAGTTTAAATGAAAAGCAGACAAGAATGAATACATATGGTATGATTCCATTTATATACAAATTAAAGGGACAGGTAAAGCTTTCTGTGAGAATTCAGGATTGTGGTAACAATTGGAGAGGTGGTAGTTACTGGAAAGGAGCATAATGGGGGTACTTCTGCGTCTGCAACTCTTCTGTTTCTTGAGCTGGGTACTGGTGACATTCAAGCATCCAGTTTTTGAAAATTCGTTGAATTGTGTGCTTATGATAGAGATACATTACCTTGTATGGGTGTTAGTCTTCAGTCGGACTTTTTATTTTATTTAAAGATTTATTTACTTGAAAGAGAGAGAGAGTGTGTGTGCTTATGAGCATGATGGGGAAGCGCAGAGGGAGAGGGAAAGAGAGAATCTGAAGCAGGCTCCACGCTGAGCATGGAGCCCAACACAGGGCTCGGTATCATGACTCTGAGAGCACAACCTGAGCCTAAACCAAGGGTAGGACACTTAACCAACTGCACCACGCAGGCACCCCCAAGAAAACCATATTTTAGAGGATTCATTTTATTTTGATGATTTTTATTTATTTATTTGACAGAGAGAACACAAGCAGGGGGAGCTGCAGGCAGAGGGAGCAGGAGAAGCAGACTCCCTGCTGAGCAGAGAGCCCAATGTTGGGGTCTGTCCCAGGACCCTGGGCTCATGACCTGAGCCAAAGGCAGCCACTTTAACTGACTGAGCCACCCAGGCACCTCCAAAGGATTCACAGATTTATTTTAAAAGGAAATGATTCATAGATACATAGAAAGTTGAAGCTCTGTAAAAAGTCCTTAGAGAACATCCTAATTCACCATCCCTCCATTTTATGGTTGAAGTTACTAAAACTTTATGTTATCAGTTAAGTAATTTGTTAGCCAAAGAGACTAAACCTCAAATTATCTGTGATACACAAAATATGATACATATAATGTAGACAGCATATGTATCTTATACTTTACATATAAAATTATTTTACATATATTTTATTAAGTACTATATATTTTCATATAAAATATATGAGAGAGAGAGAGCGACGGCATCTACTTCCTTTTGCCTGGAGGATACTTAAGATAAGGAAGGAAGTTGTCATTCACCATGGTGTACCATTTTACTGCAAGATAGAAAATATTTATGTGATAATATGATATAAGTCAAGACATAAAATCAAACTTACAGCATGTCTTATTTACATTTTTAAATGTCTGTTGTAAAATTCTGTTACATATTTTAGCACTTAGTCATGTTGGCAGAGTTTGGACTTGCTCTCCTGCCTTATGAATGGACTTAGAAGGCTGCAGTTTAAGCTAAACTAAGAATTTTTAAATCACAAATTAAATTAAACTTGTGCTAAATATAATGAGTGTCCCAGCTTAAATGAGCCATATGTCTTTATCTCACTTGTACATATATCATATACCATTACTTATCTCTTTCTAGTAAAGTTGTGATTCTTAGCAAATGAGTTAAGGAATTCTATTTCAGTAATAGAAATACTTTTAGGGGGAAATTGGTAAAAAAAAAAATTTTTTTAAATAGTAAAAATACTTTTAAGGGAAAAATGGAGTTCTCTCCTCAGTTTCCTCAACACATGTGGAGATATATATATATATATATATATATATATATATATATATTTTATAGAAATACTACTGGGAATTATATGGCAATAATAATTTGAAGTACCATATCAGGGCAGTTCCACTGATGTGCTTATAACAGGGAGGAAGGAAGGGAGGGAAGGAAGGAAGGAAATGGTACACTTTTTTTTTTTAAGAGTTATTTATTTAACTTTAGAGACCGAGAAAGAGGGAGAGAGAATCTGAAGTAGACAGCACAGAGTGTGGAGCCCACAGTGCCAGGTCTCAATCTCACAACTCATAAGATCCTGAGCCAAAACCAAGAGTCAGGACACTTAAACGAAATACAGTTATGATTTCTCCCGAGTCATCCCAAAACCACGGGATATAGCTGATCTCAGCTTTCAAAAGATAGAGCCCAGTCATGTGGAACCATGGCACCCATTTGGGCAATGGTTTCCAAATTGTGGCTTCCTCCACAGCCACCGGGAGGTCTTGTTTATCAGGCTGCTGGCCCTCTCCCCAGAGTTTTTGCTTTCACTGTTCTGTGGCGGGCCTCAGTTTGCACTTCCGTCCTGTTCCCAGGGGGTGCTAATACTGCTAGTCTAGGGACACAGTTTGAGAACCACGATGTTAGAGCTGCTCTAGCTTCTGTTGCCAAAGTTCTGTCATAAGCTTGGGTCCCTTTCTAATCTTGCGTTTGATTTATTTGATAAAACAGGGGTACATGGGTGGCTCAGTCGGTGAAACGTCTGCCTTTGGCTCAGGTCATGAACTCAGCGTCCGGGGGATGGAGTCCCACGTCAGGCTTCTTGCTCCATGGGGAGGGAGCCTGCTTCTCCCTCTCCCCCTGCTTGTGCGTGCACTCTCTCTCTTGCTTTCTCTGTCAAATAAATAAATAATCTTTATTTGATAAAACAATTGATAAACCAAGATATAGGGCATTAGCTCAATCTGGATACATAATAGGGAATGCTAAAAGGGAAACGCCCTAATAAAACTCCCTCAGGAAAATTTTGCAGCATGTTTTTACCCAAAAGGAACATTTTGATTATTAAATGATAATTACTTCCCAGAAAGTAGAGAGAAGAATAACCCAGACAAAAACACAACGCAACCAAGTATGTATCATCTGTGTTCAAAATAATCGATTGCTTTTTCTTTTACCATATATTTAATGCAACTCCACTACCAAGGTAATTGCACTGGAATGTGTTCTTTTCCAATCAAGGCTCACCGCTGTGGAATTGTTCGCTGCAGTGGTCTGCCTGTATTAGATGTAAAATGTTTGCTTTTCAAAGATACATTATGTGAACCCTAAAATTAAGAAGAAAAACAACGTTAAATTCACATGTGTCAACATAATGATATTTATTTAATCTTCTTACAGGACTGCATCAAAACACGTTAACAAGGACCTTGGTAATCTGGAGGAAAACAAAAAGTTAGAAGAAAACAATCACAAAACAGAAGCCTAAGAGAGAAACTGTTCTAATTGTTGTCCAGGTGGGTAGGCTGTGTGAGGTTTCTAGAAGTAATTCCCAGGCGAATGTCACATATCCCACGAAAGGAAAGGGAAAACCTTGACATTAAGTCACCACAGAATTGCAGCTTTCAAAACAGGAGGAGAGTTCCTCCAGAGGACACTTTGTGGTAACTCAGAAAGGTGTTCTCATTAGAATGGAATCTCAGTGGTCTCCCCAACCTCTAAAAAATAACCATTATCCTCTGAATAATTAAAGTCAATCTTGAGATTGTAACATTCAATTAGCATTTTGTATTCTAAGGCCAAAAATTTTGCTGAGTGCAAAGAAGCTTAATTTTATAAATTGATATTTTGCTTGGATGAGAGCTAATTCTATTACTTCAAATTTATTTTAAAAAGCAATTAGGAGAGTAACTTTTAGATATAAAAATTTTATTCTAGGGATTTAATACTTATAGGTGTCCATGTATATATATGCAGCCATTTCCCAGACTATTTTCCTGAAAAGCCTAACAAATTTGTGTAGACCCATAAACACTTATGCAGATAGTATGTATATTATGTGTGTTGCCATATATGTATCTACATGTGCACATATATGTATGTGTATAATGTATATATTAATGCTACATATATTGCATATATTTATATGTAATAGCTATATGAGTATTATTTTTAAAGACAACTAAGAAAGAAGTCTTCCATGGTATTGCCACTTGGATATTAAGCTTTTCATTTTTATTTATGTTCTCTTGAGCCAGCCAAAAGGAGAAGCCATTTGGATAAATGTCTTTGTGTGTCTTTGAGAATAACTGTTGCTGTAGCTTGCTCCTTTGATGTAAAAATCCCCAAAAACTACAGTAAAACTTTGGTTCATTATAAATAAAGCACAAGTCACAATTTGAGTGGGTCACCCAAGGGAGGAAGCATGGGAAAGAATTATAATTGGAAGGATGCACACAGGAAAAAAAAAATAGAATAATTGCAATAAGACATTTTTAAAATCTGAAAACCAGGACCTCAAATGGATTGGGTGAAAGAAGAAAGAATTCGGTTCCTTCCCCTCATCCTGCTGTCCATTGGAGGCCAAGTAGGCAACATCCCTTCCTGATTTTTTTTTTCCTGCCTCTGTAGAGTTTATTCCTCAGTCCTTTTTAAACATAGATTTTGCCTTCTATTTTCTTCAAAATTAGATAGAGTGAATTTTCAAAGAAAAATTAAGCTTAAAGACAAAACCTACAGAATGAATTATTTTCCTGAAAAACCCTCTAATCTTCATATGAATTCAGCAATTTTCACAAAAATAAAGACGCTCAGCAACTCCAAAAAATTATCTGTAGAAGGGCTACAGCAATGCCTGAGACTACAGATGGGTTTATGAAAGGCTCCTGTAACATAATTCCTAACACTTTTAGTACAAAGCATCTGTTGATGGTGAAAAATTATCACTATGGTAACTTAACTAAATTGTGTTTTTTTTTTCATCATTTCAGAGAAAAAAACTATATAGACCAATTGAAGCATGAACGTGGATTGTATTTAATACATATACAAAGACATTGACAGCAATTCATGGTTCAAGTATTAAGCAGTTCATTCTACCAAGCTGTCACAGGATTTTAGAGAATTATCTCAAGTAAAACAATGAAATGAATTTACAAACAAAAACAAGTTTTGGCAGCCATGATAATAGGTCATATATTGTGTTTGGTTTGATTTTTTTTTTTTTTTTCTGTAAATGTCTGCACTGAGGATTTCTTTTTGGTTTGCCTTTTATGTAAATTTTTTACGTAGCTATTTTTATACACTGTAAGCTTTGTTCTGGGAGTTGCTGTTAATCTGATGTATAATGTAATGTTTTTATTTCAATTGTTTATATGGGTAATCTGAGCAGGTACATTTCTGATTCTGATTGCTATCGGTAATGCCCCCAAATTTTCTCGCAAGCACCTAAATCCCAAAGGTGGCAGCTTGCGAAGACTGGGGAGACACACATTGTTCTATTCGAAAGCTGTGATTTATTATCACAAGAGACGGGGAGGCAAAGAGTCAGCCTGATGAGCAGCAAATGAATTGATTCTGCGCATGCGCCACCCGCTGACTCTTGGAAGTAAGTCACACATGCATATGGACGCAGATAAGCAGTAATGGTACTCCCAAACTGACAGTTTTGCCTGTTCTAAACAAGATATAACACAGAATTTGGGTAGCACTTACCTTTAGAGACACCTGCTAATAAATTATTTTTCTGTCAAAAGGAAAAAAAAAAACAATGTGTGAGAGACCGTTTGGAAAAATCATGAAGAACATTCCCTTTTTCACAGATCACAATGTAAATCACTGTAATTAAAAATTGGTGTTAAATCCTTTGGGTTATCCACTGCCTTAAAATTATACCTATTTCCTTTAAAAAAAGATATCAGTCAGAATTGGAGATTTTTAACAGTGGTCATTATCAAAGCTGTGTTATTTTCCACAGAATATAGAATATATATTTTTTTCGTGTGTGTTTTTGTTAACTACGCTACAGATACTGAATGCACCTTGAGATAATTTAGTGTTTTTAACTGGTACATAATTTATCAAGCAGTACATGAAAGTGTAATAATAAAATGTCTATGTATCTTTAGTTACATTCAAATTTGTAACTTTATAAACATGTTTTATGCTTGAGGAACTTTTTAGGGTGGTAGTATAAATTGGAAACTTTTTGAAGTAGACTGGATAAAGGCCAATAGCTACTTGTGACTAGACTTTTAAACTTTGCTCTTTCAAGCAGAAGCCTGGTTTCTGGGAGAACTCTGCACAACCATTTTTGTCCCAGGATTTACATAACTTTACAGGAAAAAAAAAAAAATGAACATCAGATTTCCAGGTAAAGAACTTCATTCTTTAGGAGGAAAAGGAAAACTGGTGTTTGTTTTTTTAGACTGATGGGATACAAAATTATGAAGGCAATTAAAAATAAATAGAAGATAAAGTCAGAAGGAGATTGGGAATAATATTTTGCCACTTCTGCATCATTTAGAAACACGTTATTGTACATTTAGTAAACTGTTTATTGTTCTGAGCGGTAGTGACTCAGTTTAACAAAAGCTTCCTGTAGTGCATTGGTATGGATTAAATACATAAAATATCCTATTAGACTCAATGCTGTATAAAATATTATGGGGAAAAAGAAAACATGTTACTTTGCCTCTAAACTTTGATTTATTGAAGTTTTATTTGGCAGGAAAAAAATTGAAACGGTCAATATTTAAACCAAAGTGAAAGGGGAAAAACCAAAGTTATTTGTTTTGCATGGCTCAGCCATTCTGTTATCTCTGTAAATACTGTGATTTCTTTTTTTTTCTTTTCTCTTTAGAATTTTGTTAAAGAAATTCTAAAATTTTTAAACACCTGCTTTCCACAATAAACCATGAACACTAAAATGAAATTACTTCCTATACATATTTTTTCTTTTTTCTTTTGGTGTGGGAGATCAAAGATTCAAAGTCTAACTCCTAAAATATATTTACAGAAAGAAGCAATGTCACAACAGAGAGGGTAATACTACAATTATTTCTTGGCTTCCACTTGCTATAGTTAACTAAGTCCAGAATCAGCTGTCAGAACCTAGAGAGCAGAACCTTCAAAACTCAGAGCTCTGGACGGAAAGCAGAAAGTTTGCCAGGGAAAAAGGGGACAGCATTATCACTGTTGAATCAATGCCTGGATAAAAAGCGGTTTATTTGCATAATGGTAACCGGATGCTCATCGAGGCTGAGAAGGAAGATAATGTACAATCCTCAACTTCTGAGGTTGCGTCTCTCTGACTTAACTCTTTGGCAACAGGAGACAGGTTTTGCCAGTTCAAGTTTCACTTCCTATCTGTGATTACAGGAATTGTATGTGGAAATGGATTAACATACCCGTCTATGCCTAAAAGATAATAAAAATGAAATATGTCTTCACATCTCTCTCAGCTGTCTTCTTCTTGTCTAAACTAGGCTATCTATGTGTAGAAAGTAGTTGTCTTTATTAAAGGGGGACCAAAACTCACTGTGACTCTCCATAGCTCTGGACAGGGAATGTGCCAAAATAAAGTTGCCCGCACCTTCCTATTATGTCAGGCAGACCCCCTTATCTAGATTTCAACAGTGATTGGTTCTGTAATGTGTGTGTTTCTATCTTCAGTGATAGGATCGTACTATTGTGGGTTTCACAGGTGGCTGTCCTAGAAAATTAAGAGGACACTCCTATTTCTTCACTTCCACCATTAACACACCATTCAGCTTGCCCTTTGGAATTACCTAGGCATGAACATTCATAAAAATGCTTTCTCTTCAAAATAAGATAAAGCCAGCTGTGTATACATCAGAGGAAGAGATCAGTGTTTATTGAACCAATACTGTGTGCTAGGGCCATCCCTACATTATCTTATTTAATCCTTAATAGTTGTAAATAGTATTAAATAGTCTCCCATTTAATAGCCGAAAACTAAAGTTTAGAGAGGTTCCATAACTCTAAAATACATTTATTTGGTAAGTTGGATATTAAACCTGACCTGATTCTAAAGGTCATGCTCATCCTAGTCTACTGTAGTCCCCACATTTCTTTAATGAATGCTTCTTTTCATAAAATGCAAAATTGGGAAATACTGATACATGAAAGGGTTATATCATCTTTAAAGAATTATTCTCAGATGTTCAAATCATATAATAGGCCAATACATAATTTTTCAACTGTATTTGGGTGGTTGGATGTTTTATTAGACATATATGTGTATGTTTAAAGCATCTATGTTTAAAAGTGTGACATACATTGCACATATAACATACATGTGATGAAAATGTCACATTACATTTTTAAGCATACACATATTTCTGTCATACACTAAATACTATGAGACAGGTGCTTTGTTCATGTCTTAATTACATGATTTCACTTTGATCCGCTCAACATCCTGCCACAGGAGGCACTATCTCCATTTTACAGATGAAGACAATGTAAATAACTATCTGCAGTCACAGGCAGGGGAGGTGATTGAAGCAAGACCTACGCTCAAGTCCAAGTGCTATTCACTGTATTGTTTATTATCTCTATTAGAAGAACAAACCTCCCTCTGTGCTTGGGGAGGGTCCCAAAAAGATAGATTTATATTAAATGACCTGCTTGATTCCCTTAAGTAACTAATGTCCATAGTAAATGACCTACTGGATTCCCTTAAGTAACTAATGTCCATCATATGTAAAGTAATATGTATTTATTTGAGAGAGAGAGAACACAAGCTGGGGAAACTGGAGGGAGAGGGTGAGGGAGAAGCAGACTCCCCGTTGACCAGGACCGTGGCATCATGACCCAAGCCAAAGGCAGATGCTTAACCCACTGAGTCACCCAGGCACTCCTCATAAAAAATATTTTAAAAACACACTGTATTTGGGAAATATGAAGTCAGAAAAGGAGCTCATTTTTCCCAAGCATGCTGTCCACCTAGTCATCATCCTTATTGTAATCTAATTTACTTTTCTTCCCCAAATCTGTTCTTCACTCATTTTCCCTTTTAAATGCTCCTCAGATGCACAAATAGGCACTGGCATACAGCACCAAAAGCAGATTCCGTTCTCCAGTTAATCTATCTTGTTCCTATTTACTAGCTAGCTCTGGAAAAGGTTTCACCTTGTGATGGCTGAGCAGCTGAATGAGAGAAAAGATGTCAGTTACATATGTATATGTATGTGCATGCGGGTGCACGCCTTGTGGGCTCTTTTATCCCATTTTGCTGGAAGGGAGGACATAGAATTTGCTTATCAGAAAAGGGATTTTTCTGAAGGACTACAAAATCTTTTTTAAATAGCAGCTAGGCGGTTAAAATAGTCATGATACTTGATGACAGGCACTCATAAGTGTAACAAACAGGTACGGTAGCACATAGTGCACTCAACAGTTGCAATGAAATTTGTATGACTGAACTTAATTATATAAACTCTATACTACAAAGAAATAAATGAGGGTCTCAACATCACAGAAACTTGAAATAAATTAGTAGATTCTTTGGGAAAACTTGCATTATCAGAGAGCAGAGGCTGTGGTCTCCAGAAGGGGTAGCATTTGATAAAATGTGCCATTAGAAGCTGGCAACACCTCAATTTGGACTATTTGTGAGCTAATCAAAATGAAATCTCAACTTTTCCTGTAAATTTTTTTCTGATTATTTTCTCCCAGGTACGTCAGGATAAATTGAGCTTCAATTAGCAGTTTAAATTGATGGTTTGATTCATATACCACCTGAGATGTTCATTTCCACAGATATAATAGTTACAATTTGCACAGCCCTATATGTTCTTTGAATTCTCATCAGTAAGAAAACCACATTATTAGTGAAATAAGATGTAGTTACTGCTTGGAAATTGATTCACAGCACTCTCCTTGGAACGGCTCATTTAAAGGAAATGGAATATTTCTGTTAAGGAAAGGTTTATGTCTAAGAGTCATTCCTTGGATGCTGAAGTGTTACTAAAAACTCATTTACTCAGAAAATTTTGGTTTCTACATTGTTGGCAATAACACTAAGTTCCTTGTTCTTAGATTGATTAGCATTATTCATCAAAAACTTTAAAATAGTCTTTGTATTGAGAGTCAAATAGACATTACTTATTGTAGAATCTGATCCCAAGAGCAAAGATTATTTTTAAAAACATTTGCAAGTTCATTTATGGGAGTAATCTTCTGTGACTTTTCTTAATTTAGAGAGCTTTGTTTTTCCTACATAATAGTTGTGTATAAGCTATATAAAAGATGATGGGTTTTTGGTCATATTGGCAACACCACAAAAGCAACAGATAGCCCTTGCCCCATGTTCCTAACTAATATGTTTCCAGATAAATACAGTTAAATAGTTGCCAGTAGTGTCACTGTTACTCTTTCATTATTTTAGGGGGGGGGGGCGGGGGACAGAGGGAGAGGGAAAGAGAGAGAGAATCTCAAGGAGACTCTTTGCTGAAGACAGAGCCCTACAGGGTATGGGGCTCGATCTCACAACCCTGGGATCATGACCTGAGCTGAAATTAAGAGTAGGATGCTTAACCAACTGAGCCACCCAGACACCCCACTCTCATTCTTTTAATTTTTCTTAAATCTAATAAAATGTAATAAAGCTATTAAAATATCAACTATGTAGTTCACAGTTATCACCACGGGACTCATTATATTTTTTGTTGTCCTGATGGTAATGCAATGTGTGCAATCAGAGGGTTGTGCAGATTTATCGATACTAATGCTGTTGTCTTTGTGGGGTTTCTGCAAAATAGATGGAGTAAAATTTACATGAATCCCTTTAGCACTGTTGCCCAGTGACTCTTGGCATTACACTGAAAAGAAACTGGCAGGGAGGCACTTTCTGCAGGTTCAGCTCCATTGTGCCCTACTCTTACTGTTGGAAGTAGGGTGTGTATGTGGGTACAGGTTGGGAGTTGGGAAATCTGCTTCTCAATTTCTCCTTTAAAATGATTTTCCAAGCATTTGATCCCAGTGGTTGGGAACAAAGTCAAATGGGCTTTACCAAAATAGTGTACATTACAATTTAGAAATGATGGACCAGGGGCACCTGGGTGGCTCAGTGGGTTAAGCCTCTGCCTTCAGCTCAGGTCATGGTCTCAGGATCCTGGGATCGAGCCCTACATCGGGCTCTCTGCTCAGCGGGGAGCCGGCTTCCCTCTCTCTCAATGCCTGATGCTCTGCCTACTTGTGATCTCTGTCAATTAAATAAATAAATAATCTTTAAAAAAAAAAAAAAAAAAGGAAAGAAAGAAAAAGAAATGATGGACCAGACCGGAGCCTTGAAAGTTTGGAAAGTTGGATTAACATGGGGAGTTGTTCACTTATGATTCAGTTCCCCAAAGAAACTTAAGTTTTCAGAAAAAAAGCACCTATGTCTGTAATTACAGTTAACTGAGCTTTTGTTCAAAGATGACTTTGTGTGATGAAGCATGTCAGTCACAGTTCACACAGTCTTTGATTCTGTCCTTGGCTCATGTTTTCTTCTTAGAAGCCACTCTAGCTGTAGCACAGTATGAGCCCTCTCCTTCCATCCCACTCTATACGTCAGAAGATGCTTCCTAAAGTAAAATGTTCTTGCAAAAAACACCCTGTTCCTATATCTTTTGTGGTCTGTTTGTTGTGTTAGATGTCCTAATTCTCTGCCCTTAACCTGTCTCCATACATTTTGCATATGTCTTTGCAGTTTTCCCCACAAAATGTCAGACCGTATTTTTTCCACCCCTGACATTAGGTTCAGCCACATAAAATAAAAGCCAATAAAATCATGTGGAAGTGACACTTTTGTAGTTAGGAGACTAGGCTTTGAGTGGCCTACCATGTTTCTTCTTGCCCTCTTATGCTGTCATTGCTCAGTCATTGCTGTGAGAGGGACAAGTTAAGGCAAGCCTGTTAATACCAGAAGGAGGTTGAGGACACACAGAGCAGGTTTTAAGCCACTGAGTTTTGATAATGTTTTTAGGCAACAAGAGATAACTGGCATACCTCTTCAGGGGCAACTGAGTTTCCTTGTTGGCTTATTAGGTCAGGATAATATCAAGAACAGTCCTTCCACAAAAAGCCAGACACATTTTATTAGAGCTGTGACAATTAGACTTCCGTCCTTTTGAAATGTTTCTCTCTTTCCAGAGCTCCCTGGGGCCAGCATCCACTACCCAGAGCCCCCAGACCCTCTATATGCTATTGCATGTACTTCGGTGTCGACATGTAAGAATTGTTTGTAGTACTGCCAGGTAGCTATTTGGAGATCTTTCTTAACTATATAAATCATACACAAGTCTCTTGGCAGATGGGACACATTATGTGTTCTGTCTGGCTCTGGTCTGCATTTGTCCTTTTTCATTGTTCTGAAAGTTCAGCATTCAAGACAGGTTCTTATAATTGCTCTCTCTGTATGCCCACATAATTACATGCCAATACCTTTCCCCAAATTAGGAATTATATTCAGACTGGATATTCCACTGACACCACATTCCTCACAAATGTCAGAGTCTCTTTAAAAATATTCTCAGCTCAAAAGGCCTAATTAGGTTTCCAGTAATTCATGTCATTGGTCATTAGGACAGTCATACAAATCAGCAGGCTCTCAGGTGCTGAGGCACTAAATGGGAAAGGGAATCTAAAAGATCATGGGCAACGACCTAAAAGAAATCAGAAGTTTTTCTCACTGCTTTTTAACCTTTTTCTTATGTTTTCACATTTTAGGCATAAATTCTTTAGACCTATACAATTGCTCACTAGGCAGTTTCAGTGTAAGGAGAAGGAAATATGGATGGGGCTACTTAGGAAACAATCAGGGAGATGTCATTAAACACACCTACATACACACCCTCACCGAATCTTCCTGCGAGCCATGCAAACGCTGACTATCCACTGCATCCTGGGTGCGGTGCAATGGGTACAGTGGTGTGAGCACACAGGTGGGTACTTTGTTTTTGGTGTCCCCCAAATGGCATAAGACATTTTTGAGGAACAAGTATGCTTGTTGGTTTAATGGAAAAATTATATCTTCAGAAACGAGTAGACCTTAAATGGATTTCCAAATGGGATCTGCAATTTACTAGCCATGAGGCCTCGAACATCACACCAAAACCCTCGAGCCCCAGTTACTTCATCTGTAGAATGGCAGCAATACTAACTTCAGAGTGTGTTGTCCTTTAAAGAATAAAATGCACATGTTAAGGAGAAAACGACACCATCCAACTACTGAGTACAGATTAGAGATACTGCAGGGGGGGAAAACCCAATTCCACAGAGTGTAGGTTACCAAGACGGAGGCAGTAAGCCAAGAGATAGGTGTTACTCAAATATGCAAACTAAAAGCAGTATCTTTTCTCACACTGGGAGAACATAGGGTGAGAGAGCTCCACTGAGGTCACGGCACCACACTCGCTGGTTGATCTATTAGATTAGTTCTTGGGCAGACAACGGGCTCGCTATTCGTGGGTATTCCTGGGCTCGCTATTCGTGGGTATTCCTGGAAATGGTCTCCCCATACAGCACGCAGTGTTCCTTTTAGCTGACGTCGGGTCTGTGTTGCTCTCTGCAGAATAGATGGCCGTGTCAAAGTGTGACAAAAGCAACAGGTTCACAGTGCCTTCTGTGGAGCGGGCAGTCCATATACAGCGTTCACCTTATTTTGTCCTTTTCTGCTGCAGTTAGCAGTAATGTGGACAGACATGGCCCCGTATAGATAAGATTGATGGGATGTTGTTGGAGGTCACACCGCCTCTTTCGGTTCCATCAGTTTAGCTACTTGCTTCCTTTGTATCTCAGCCTGTTGCAACTCTGTGGCCTGGTACATTATGGTGGAGAGAAGATTATCATAATAAAAACTTTAAATAAACAGCTTTAAATATCCCCTGAAGCCAGAGACCTTAAGGCCATCAGCAAGTAAGAAACTTCCTACCTCATCAAACTTTTTTCTCCTCCTTCCCCACGCTCCAAGTCCAGAGAGTTGAAGCTTAAGAAACAAAGCAAGGATGGGGAGGGAAGGGAGAAAAAGGCAGGCACACCTCAACTCTGTGGCCAAGTCTTAGAACAAAATGGGAAAAAAAAAAAAAAAAAAGGTTTATGTTACAATAGAAACTAAATGGTTAATGTCTTGCACAGAACACTCTTACTAATTTGAGACTATGTATCGTGATTTCAAGTGACAAAGAACTATCATCTCTCAGGGAAACAAAAATTCATGAATCTTGCTCCAGTTTCCATCTGGAGGTAGGAAACTAAAAAATAAGGATTTTTTCCTTTTGAGTGTCTGCTTCTTTAGACTGAGAGTTATTGAGTGGACAATACAATGACCAAGATAATTGCTAATTTTTCCTCTTTTATAACATATGTACGTTATACATAATAAGGAAAAATGATCATTTGCACTGCGGAGTCCATAAATGGATTGTTTAGGCTCTTGGAAGCAACCAGGTGTTTGTAGTCAAGAACTATGTTAGGGGTAATCTCCTTTCACTTTTCTCCCTTTTTGTGGATCTTACACACACTGCCAAATACAGAATGACGCAAATTATCTGATCACCACTACAGCTAATGAGATGAGCTTTCTATTGTAAACAATTGCAAATCCGATTTTGTAATCGGAATTCATCCATCTTCAGTTTGTCCTGATAGGAAACTTTTTAAGGGGCCTCATAGAAACCTTCCAATTACTGCCAGTGATCGTAGATTTAAAGGATTTGGGGTCATTGATGTAAATTAATTCATGGTCTGATTAGAAAGCACATTGCAATGTAATTCATCCTTTAAAGGATCTTTTCCAGAATTAAAGTAACACATGGTTAGAGTGTCATTTTCTTGAGTTTCCTCTGCATCTCAGGCAGCTAATAATTAACATGCAAGGACGATCATTCCAAATTCAACTTTTAATACCGCTGACATGTCCCTCCCTTAGAAGCTAGCAATTTTAACCCCTTTACTATTAATTTGATTAATGCAAAATACTGTTATGTGGCTGTGAAGGAGCAGACGCAAATCAAATTGAGCACATTGATTCATTTAAATTTAAATTGCTGAAAATGATATGCTCCTTAGTCTGTGATATCAAGCAAAGGAAAAATATTCCCTGTACAAAACAATAGATTTGTTCGGATAGGAAGAATCCAAGGAAATATTTCAAATTCAAAAATGACTGTGTGCATTTAGGAATGATATATATTCTCTGGATTTAAGGGAGGAAAAATAAAATCTGTAATACACATGAATGACAGCAAAGGAACTCCAAAGGCAACGTAGTTAACCAAGAACTCATGTGCTAAATAAGAGGGTCATCTGGGCTGCAAACAACACCTTAGAGAAATATAACCAAGATCATTTTATAAATGTCATTTATGTTTCATTTTCCATGCTGTTCCCCTTTTACATTTCACTGAGCATCACTTTAGGCAGAAGTTTTTCTTCTTCACCTTGAAGAATACGTGATGTTCTATAGAGAATGACTCCATCCGTATTGTGATTTTAGAGTTGTACACTCATACAAAAACATGCACACACACACACGCATGCACACACACACACAATTTATGTTATATGCAAATAAAGAATTTGAAGGTTAGAAAAGTAATTTCTAAGGAGCCTACACTGGCAGTGGTGAAAAAAATACATCTTTATTTCAACTTTGTTGGCTTACTTGTGACAGTCCATTCTTCCAAAATGTCTTTCCCTCTCCTATGATTATCAAATGCTCCTCTTCTTTAAGACCAAAATCAAACTGCATAAAGTTGAGATCCTCATCTCAGTTTCTAATGACTTCTGAGCACCCATACTCATGTCCAGTTTATGATCAATACCCAATAAACATGCAGAGGAAAGGGGGAAGGGAAGACAGCGGGAGGACAGGGACAGAAGGCAATAGACTGCCGATGGACACACAACAGGTAAGTCATTAAAGACAGAATTGAAAGCCAGGCACTCAACTAGCTGCTCTTATTAAAATCTGTCTCCCTATGCTCATGATGTTAAGTGAGTCTTTTTTATCTAACTACCATATTCAGCAATCCTAAGTCCTGCATTTTGCTTTCTCACATTCTAACATCTCTGTAATCAAGATACAAGTTATGGCCAATGATGCCTTATTTTGCTTGGCAGCAATCATGACACAGTTGTCATTTTATAAGAAAATGTGAAAAGCGTCAGCATTGAAACTGACAGAATTAAATTTCAGTACATTGGAGGAAAATCAGAAACATTCTTTTAACCTGCAGGATACAAAGAATTGCAGGAGGAGGTAGGAAAGGTATGGACCAAATGGGTTGAATAAGTTCCAAATGGAACTCAGAGGTAGGCTACCTCTGTATCATTGACTTAAAATGATACAGACTTAAAATGATACAGCCCAAACGGACTTAAAAGTCCAGCACCAAAGGACTTTCATTTTATTTTGGTTCTTGAAGGCACAAAGGAATATGTGTGGACAAACATAGGCCTTGATGACTGAATTGAAGAGCAATGTAGAAAATTACTTCTTAGTCTGGTAAGAGATTTTAGGACCTCCTAGCCAACATAGTTTGCTAATATTATTGATTTATGTATAGTGATACATAATTCAAAATGAATGTCTAAATAATACTGTAGGATAGTATAGTATAGTAGTATAGTAAGGTAGCAAATAAAAATTCTAAATGATAAAGCATTGTGCTATAGTATAATTGACAGCATTTTTCTTTCCTGGTACATAAAATAATTATGTCTTAAAATGGATAACATTTGAATCAATGAAATATAGTTTGCAATAAATAAATAAGCCAAGGACAAATCACAGAGTGATTTACATGAGCTAGAGCAATATAAGCAATACTCGTCAATGAATTTGCTATTCTACAGTTAAGAAAGCAATGACATTGAACCTTTGGAAACTTCCTACTTGTAAGTGTTGGGTGTCCTCGAGGGAAGTTATTGAACCTTTCTTAAGACTCGGGTTCTTCATCTGTGAAACAATAAAAATAATGCCTCCCACAAAAGACTGTTATGGGAAGTAAACGAGTGCAAGAAACCCAGTGCTTGGTCTCTAGAAAGCATTCATAAGCGTTTGCCATTATTTTTATTTGCTCGTGTCTATACACCTCTCAGCCGGACATTCAAGGTCTTCCAGAATACAGCTCAATGCCTATTATTTCCCGTGGGTACTACTTGCTCCTTCTTTGCTCCTGTGGTTTAGTACGTGCATCTAATGCTTTCCTCCCATCCCTCCTACCTCCTGTCATACTATAAAATCCTGCTTATCATTCCAAATCCAACTCATTTGTTGCCTTGTACTCCCTGTAAATTGGTAGTTAAATTTGGATGCTTGAGTAGATTTAGGTGCAATTACTTAGGCATATGTCTCTTACAGGCTGTGATATGTAGTTTCTTTTGTCTCAACTGGGAAGCACATATCTGGTAGTCTCACTTTTTAAAACATTGTGGTAAATATACATAACATCAAATTTACCATCTTAGTCATTTTTAAGCATACAGTTTAGTGGTATTAAATATTATGAGGTCATCATCACTATCCATTCCCACAACTCTGTCCATCTCATAAAATTGAACATCTCCGCATTCTTCCCCCAACCTCCAACCCTCCAACTCCAACTCCAACCCCTATTACCCAATCTGTCTTTATGATTTTGACTAATCTAAGTACCTCGTATAAGAGAAATAATACACTATCTGTCTTTTTGTGACTGGCTTATTTCACTTATAATGTCCTCAAGTTTCATCCGTGTTGTAGTATATGTCAGAATTTCCTTATTTATGACTGAATAATATTCCACTATATATTAATACCACATTTTATTTACCTATTCATTTATTAATGACCACCAGGGTTGCTTCCACATTTTAACCATTGTGAATAATGTTGCTATAAACATGGCGTACAAATATCTCTTCAAGTCCCTGATCTTAATTCTTTTGGGTACATACCCAGAAGTGAAGTTGCTGGAGCATAGAATAGCTCTATTTTTAACTTTCTGAGGAATCACCATACTGTTTCCCACAGTGGCTGTACCATTTATATACCCACAAGAGTAGTAATTTTTCTACATCCTCGCCAATGCTTGTTATGTGGTAGTCCTTTAGTGATGATTAGGTTTGGGTTCAAGGTGCTTATCATCGGGTTTTCTATTGAAATTTAACAAATGGTTGAACTTCCACTGCTGATCTTTTCTCAGTTCCAGTGATAAATTAATGGTTGTAAAATGAACATTTTCTAATTCTATTATTCTTTCTGCATGTATCAGAGGAGATTCTTCTATACAGAAGAATGTTCACGCATTAATTACTTGGTTACCCTAAAATAAGGTCTGCACAGGAATGGAAGAACAGATATCTAGTTCTTCCTCGATCAGTTTTTAGAGAAACTGGGTCTAATGAATTCCAAATGGTGATTAAGGAGTATTCCTAAGAATTTTAATAAGCTAATACATTCTTACATATTTTGTATGCTCCAATTCATGGTAGTCATTATTCCTTTTGATACATTGTCCTAATATAGGACAGTGGGAGGGAACCCTTTCCATTTGGTTTCTGTTTTCTTTTTCTTTTTTTTTTTCCTGTTTTCTTTTGATATGAAACCATCGGTCTGGATAAATTCCTTATATCCTATCACAATAAGATGCCCCAATTTCATCTTTCTGATTTCTGCCCCAGGTTTAGCTGAAGTCAGCTATTTCACGAAGAGCCCTAGAATGTCTCAGTGGAAAATCACACTTACAGACCTCATGAGTTCTTACTCCTGCTAAACCTTTTCTGTGGCAGAGTCAGGAAATAAATATACTTTGTAAGAGAAAAAAATGAGTTTCCAATTCAAATTTAAGATAGCAGGTTTTTATTTCTCTTGGTGTACTTTATATAGGTATCTTTTTTCTCTGTTTTCCCTTTTCTTTTTTTTTTAAAGAGAGCTCTATGCCCAATGTGGGGCTTGAACTCACAACCCCAAGATCAAGAGTTGCGTGCTCTATTGACTGAGCCAGTCAGGCACTCTTTTTCCCTTTTCATACTGAAAAACTCCTTCTTTCACTACATAAACTACCTGTTTTTTTAAAATCTTAAATATAACCATTGTATTTTTAAAATAACAATGTACCTACTACTAAAAATAGTCACTTGAAGCTTTTTTTGACCAAAAGTAATTTTGTCTCTGTGTTGTTATATAATCAACAGTTGACATTACTTGTTTCAGTTCATTTTCTTTTTTTTTTTTTAAAGATTTTATTTATTTATTTGACACACAGAGAGAGACAGCAAGAGAGGGAACACAAGCAGAGGGGCAGTGGGAGAGGGAGAAGCAGGCTTCCTGCCTACCAGGGAGCTCAATGTGGGACTTGAACCCAGGACCCTGGGTCCGTGACCTGAACGGAAGGCAGATGCTTAACGACTGAGCCACCCAGGCGCCCCTCAGTTCATTGTCAATTTAAATTTTTTCCTTCTATTTAATATATTTTTTTCTCAGCTACATAAAACATTCATATGGCACCAATGTCAAAATTATAACACAAGTTTATATTTTAATCCTATCTCCTCCTCTACCCTATGTGCTTCCTTCCTGATAGGTAATTATTATTAGTGAATTTTTAAAGTTATCCTTCCATTGTTTCTTTCTGAAATATAAATAAATACATGTAATAATATCTATTCCAGCTAGATACATACATCTTACCTATAACTTACATATAAATTTACATCTTCATATTTCCTACACTTACACAGAATATAGCTTATACTAAATAGTATTCTGCTCCTTGCCTTTTTTCATCTGACAATGCATGCTGGCAATCACTCCATGCATGTATGTAGAGATCACCTCCTCCCTTTTACAGCTACACTGTACTCCATTCTGTGATTGCACCATGACTGACTCAATCAATCCCTTTTTGGTGAATACTTCCATTGTTCACATTTTTCTGATATTCCTAACAAACCTTCAATACATAGTCTTGTGCATACTCCACTTCATGATTTTTACCAATGTATATTTGGAATATATTCCTAGAAGTGAGATTGCTGAGTCAAAGGAACCCCTCCACAGAGTAGTATCATTTTTTTATTCTCACAGAAATGCATAAGTCGTGTTTTTCCACAACCAAGGGGTGTGATATGCAAGAAATACATCTGAATTTAGTTTTAATGCAAATTCTCTAATTTCAAGAAACATTAAATATCTTTTGTCAGATTTCTTTTTTCTGTGAAAAAGTATAGTATAGTCACTTTTGGGGGGCTGGCATGAACAGGTGGGCATGCTTTTCTTGGCCCAGCAGGCTACTTGATGGGGAAGATGCAAGACAAGTGAGTGGCCCAAAGCAGGCAGACCATGCCTCCTGGGCTTATAGGTGATGGAGAATTTGCCCAGGTGGTGGCCAATCATCTCGGGCTTGATTTTCACCTGACTGAGGCTCTTGCTCTTGCAGATGACAACTATTTGCTCACCAAGTCCAGCAGGATGATTACAACAGGCAGATGCGTCTTCACCACCTCAGGCTTCTCCATGGGCCACCCCTCCTCTTTAGTCTTGAGCAGGCGCATTCGCATGATGTGTTGCTTCTGCCTGCCCCCGCCCCACCCGCCACCACCACCAGTCCAGGTATAAATGGTGCCCCTCCCTGGCCTCGACGGTTCTAATTTCTCCATAGGGCTTCTCCAGCAGCTGGTCAAGGTCCATGTTAAGGTAGGTGAACTGGAGGGTGGTGTTTCTTCTGCTGTACTTTGGCTCATTTTATCCTTGTGTTGTTCACTTTTTCTTCTCAATTTTAGACACTCATATTTTGGGGATCTTGTACTAATTGAGATTCTC
Source organism: Mellivora capensis (assembly GCA_004024625.1). NCBI lineage: Eukaryota > Metazoa > Chordata > Mammalia > Carnivora > Mustelidae > Mellivora > Mellivora capensis. The sequence continues at coordinate 222,895 of PISX010000865.1, forward strand.
TAGAGAGACAAAACCAGTTGGGTATAGATAGATGTAGAGAGAAAGACTTATTTTAAGAAATTGGCTCATGTGATTGTAAGGGTTCTGAAAGTCTGAAATCTATGGAGCAGGCTGGAGATTCATGGAAGAGTTGCTGTTGGCACAGCCTATAGGCTGGAAACAGGCAAGGTTCCTATGCTGCAGTCCTGAGGCAGAATTGCTTCTTTAAGAAAACTGTTTTTGCTCTTAAAGCCTTCCGCTGATTGTATGAGGCCACCCACATCACAGGTTAATTGCTTTATTCAGTCTACTGACTTGAATGTTAATCACACCTAAAAAATACCTTCACAGCAACCTCCAGAGCGATGTTTGACAAACAACTGGACATCATAACCTAGCCAATTTGACACGTAAAACTAACCATCACAAATACTAAGGATGTTTTCCCTAAGTTGTCAACTCTATTTCGACATTGTCTAGGCCAAATCTGATACATAATAAGTACTCAAATATTCGTTGTGTTAAACTGACATCTATTTACAGGCATTAGCCATTTTGAGAGCCTAAATTGCCCACTGAGAATTACCAAATTTTAATGAAAGTCTTTGCACTTCAATTAGAATATCAGTAATTTGTTGAGGTGAAGATTACTAATACTTCCCATTCATTTTTTAATCATAAGACTGAAGTTAAGTGAAAACTTTTTTTATACTTAGAGAAACATTGGGTTTCTCTAAGAAAACATGTCAAAAGATACCTCCAGAAGAGGAAATCTCCTTTTAATTCTTAAATCTACACATCTGTGGTTCTTCTATGGTGAATGAAAACATTTGGAAATCTGAAAAAGAATTCCCACAAAATATTCCATATATGTGAATTTTATTTCCCCAGAAACACACCAAGACCTCTCTTCCCCTGGGAAATTTTTTTCTCCCTGGGCTGACATAGATGTAGTCCCCACCAGTGCCTTAAATACTCTGCTTCTTGGTCTTAGTGATTGGTTCTGATCAAGCTAGAATGATCTGTGTCCTTTCCTGGGAGTTCTCAACTTGGGGGGAGAGAGAAACCGTTCAGTCTCTCTCTACTATGGGTGATGTAATCTCCTGAATCCATGCCTTCTAGTGTGTTTTTGAAGAGGCCAGTCAGCTGTATAAACGTTAATAATACCCACAAAGGAAGAAACAGGTCCATTAGGTAGAGAGAACACTTGAGCTGTATAATGAGCCCTCTTTTCATCTGTTCCCAAGGTACCCAGCCTTCCACCTGTGCTTGATTCAAGCTCCCCATTGGATAAGCTGGTATGGATTTGGTTTCCATCTCCTGCAACCCAGAGAATCCCAACATACATGGATGCTCAGAAGTTTTGCACATCGTTTTAGGGGATTCATGGGCTTCGTAAAGAAGGCCATCTTTGGGGTGCCTGGGTGGCTCAGGGTCATGATCCCAGGATCCTGGGATGGAGCCCCACAATAGGTTCCCTGCTCAGCAGGGAGCCTGCTTCCTCCTCTCTCTCTCTCTCTGCCTGCCTACTTGTGATCTCTGTCAGATAAATACATTAAAAAAAAAAAAAAAGAAGGCCATCTTTGGACCCTTATCCTCAAATATGAACCTCTGTTCAAAACTGTCCTTCAGTTCTGCCAACTCTATGCAACTCAATGTTTCTCTATGCAATTTATCCAAGAAAACACTAAAGAGAAAACTCTTTCCCCTGGTGGCTTTCATGCACTTGATCACATTCAGCTCTTATTACCACAATTCAGTCAAGGAGACATCACCCTTGTTTTATATCTAAAGACATGGGAGCTAGCAAGGTTAAATAACATTTTCTAAAGTGGTACAGCTAAACTAAACCTAGTGTTTTCACCTCAATCCAGAGTTCCTTCTCCCGTACTAAAATTGCTTCTAAGTAGTATTGACTACTGGTTGTTATTAATTATTATTTTAAGTTATGACACTGAAATTTGCCTTTACATGTGATTTAACTGAAACTGGAAAATGTGTGCTCTTTCTAGTATAAAAATAATGGAAATATGTATAAAATGTACCTATAAAAGAAGAGTGTTAGATTGCTTATTTGCATATCACCTCACCCCATTTTAAAATAAGCTGTGATGACTAGCAATAGAATTCTAAAGCACGCCGAATTCAGAAAAAATCCTTAGGGGAAAAGAGCGAGAGTAATAAAAATGTCATTATAAATAATTAGAAATGTCTGTCACACGTCCACCTTCAAACGTTGGTATAAAATTACTGCCAAGTAACCCACCTAGATTAATCTTCCCACTTCAATTTCATTTCTGTAAGATCCAGTTCTCCTGGTGCAGAGTGAAACCCACAGAAGAGGACCACGAGAACAAAACCCAGGACTGTGTGGGAGGGCTTGGGTTTTTTTGTTTGTTTTTTGTTTTTTCCTAAATACAAGCACATGAATCGGCCCTTGCAACTTTGCATTTTACAAATAATTGAGACAGCAGGGGAAATCACACTCCATATTATCTCCAGTGGAACAGCCTGCTCCCGCCAGTGCTGCTCAGGCCGGCCAGTGAAGCCCCCGCAGGGCTAAACAAGCCTGTGCGCGCGGCCTCTGCAAGCCTTCCCTGCCCTTCCCAGCCCCTCTCTGGTGAAAGAAGAGATTGGCCTTTTGATAGGGCAATGGCCTCAGAGGACAAATCGGAAAACTTAAGAAGGACCGAGTCACGACAACAGGAGGACCTTTGGCTTAGTGGCTGGCTGTGCCCCAAGTGCTGTCCTACATTTCTGCCCTCTCTCTGAGAGGACCGCGCAGCATCTACCTTCCCTGGGATTACGGAAAGGCTTCTGTGCTCCTTTGTGACTGGCGTATACATACGCTCACTGTTCTCAGTGGGGTTTTCAGGTCGTTCAGAAGCTCTGTGATTTACAGGTCCCCCTGGGGGCACTGGATCTGGTTCACTCCCGATTCCCTTACTCCAGGAATGCATATTTTCTTTGCTAGCAGAATACTTGGCAGCTTAAAATTAGCTCCTCTCGAGTAGAACGCATTGTGGTGTGACATCCTTCCAGCTAACCTTGACTCCCCAGCTCTCAGACTTCTAAGCAGTTGGCGGGCAGAGCAGCCTTGCAGGAGGCCGTCTTCCTTTGTCATCCCTCGTGGAGCCTAATCAGGTGCTCTGAGCCCACAAGGTGCCCAGAAAATGTTCTTGTCAGGCCAGGCCGCCTGTGGTCTCGCAAAAGGTGGGACCAGAGCGGTACGGTACTTCTCCTTCCCAGGAAGCCTCCATTCTTCCAGCCCCACCACCGAGCACTAAAGATTTAGAGCCAGACGCTGGACTTGGGTCTGCAGCCCCTTGCCCACTGCTGCTTTGGAGTTGTAACAAGGCTAGTTGCAGTGAACACTGGGTTTAGAGAAAGCTTTTCTAACAGAAGGTGGGGCGAGAAGATAGACTGGGCAAATCTGTGTATAAAAGAGCATTAGAAAATTGAACATTATGTGCTAGGCATTCTCCCTTCATAAATTCACTGACTGCATGCCAGTAAAGAATTGATGTATTTTGTCTTCGTTGCACAGCTGAGAGAACTGAGGTTTAACTGACTCAGCCCTATACAGAAAGATGGTAAGAACTATATCATCCTTACCTGTAAAACTCACGCCCTTCCTCCAAGACCACCCTGCCTCTGCAGAAGGACCGGTTCCGGACTCACACTTGTGTTCACTTCAAATCTCACAGCCAACATCTGGGTGGGAGAAAGAGGGAGAGAGGATTGTAGAAGACGATAAAAAGCAATACAATAGCTTAAAACTAGAGAGTGGCTGGAAGGAAACTTGCAAAACACATTTAGGGATATAACTGGCTTTAGAGATAAACACCAAAAGTGGGGCATTTTAATATGTTAACTAACTGGAATTTAAATAAAAACTTGCAAAAAAGAAAAAAACTGGGACATTTTAGGGGTGCAATTATAATGAATGGAATTTCAGTGCGGCGTAAGCATGCAAAGTTGGAGGAAATGGAGTAGTTAAGGATGTGTTTGCCCTCGTATCCATCCAGGACCATATTCTGAGTTGGTTGGCAGCGCGGGTTCACACAGTCTATTTGGTCTCTCACTGCTTCAGAGAAACGGTCAGCTGATGTGGGCAATCAAGCATCACTATCTGCTAACGGCACATTCAGGGAACACTTGCGTGGCCATCAATGGCAGCTGCTGCTCCGGGAGAGATAACGGGTTTCCATCAATCACTCCGAGCAGGAAGGAACGTCTGGGGCTACAACCCACTTATTCCAATGCAGCATCCTCTTGTTTGGAGTAGGGCCTCCCACAGGGGAGGTTTCGGAGGAAATGGCAAAAGGCATTGCTGCTTATTAATCCCCTCCCCCTTCCTACTTACGTTACTTCCTTATAACAATCCTGAGGTCAGTGTTACTGCCCCATTTTACAGAGGAAGAAGTGGAGATTCAGGAAGGTTAAGTAAGTTAGCCGAACCCTTTTGGTTGACCGTGATTTCAAACCCAGGCTGATAGGATTTCAAAATCGGCTCTCTGCATTAGACCACCACTGCCTCATGATGCAAGGTCGTTAACACGTAGACTATGTGTTGCCATGGGACCCCTCACTTCCCCCACTCCCAGCAGCAGTGGCGGTGGGAACAGCAGCACAATTTTGATGAGATTTCCATGTGCCAGGCATTTTATCAAGATGTGCTCATTTAACAGCCAAGACAATGAAATGTGGTAAGGATTTTTTTATGATTCAAGACATGAAGAATTTTATCTTTCCTCCCCTCAGGCCTGGAGTGCACATGCATATGTGTTTGGATGGGGATGGGATACATGGGACTTGGGCTGCTGTTGGTAGCAATGGAATGGATCTGATGAGCTCTAAGCTTCATCCTGGAAAACTAAACAACAGGAGAGCATCTTTTTAACTAGAATTTGAGGTGTCAGTGAATCCATGGAGCTTTTCCAACTTGATGTGTCTTATGTTACATGAGACATTGATAGTTGGGTCTATACATATTATGGTCTTACCTTTTCCTATATTCTGGGATACATGCATTAACCTAACATTCCTGATACTGCAGATTATGACTTATTCTCAGTCCTTTGTATATACTTTAAAATGCGTGTATTTCTGAGAGCTGTTTTCTAAATAGTACCCACTAAGCCCATTCCTACAAGCGTTTGTACTGAAGAACAGGTTACAAAACCCAGGGAGTCATGTGAAGATGCTACCTAGTTGTGGAGAGGACAGTTTCCCATCAGTAGAGCTTCCTCCTCTTCCATTCCTATCACAATCCTGCTCACCCCTCCTGGAAGCAGTGTGAGGTCCCTCATGCAGTCAGGGTCCTGGCTTTCTTCCCCTTCCAGGTGTGTAACGCTTAGTGGGCATTACTCTTTAGGTCACTTATGCCTTTCTCACCTAATAGAGCTTTAGATTCAAATTCAGTTATGTCAGTTGTTACCAGTTTAAAACTTCACCATAGGTGATGCACTAAATGTACACATATCTTTCACTTCTGCCCTAATTCTAGCAGCTGCCTTCTGCTCAGAGATGGGAACTTTCCAGAAGGGAAAGAGCCAGTACTCCTCTGAGACTCATCCACAAAATCGATTTTTACTTCCATTCTCAACTTGCCCTCAAAACACAGATGCTGTGCTTAAAAGACTAATTGATCATTTTATTTCAATTGCACAGAAATGATGTTGAAAAGTGAGCAGACCTTAGACCATTAGAGCTCAATACTTGGCAAAGGCAATCTGCTTGTCAATTAAATTGAGAAACTCAAATCCCTACTGTTTCCAGTTGTCATAGTAATAAAGAAAAAGATTTTCCCCTAAATGGTGCAGTACTACCAAATTCATATCAAATAATACCTAATGCAATGTTTATAATATTAGAATTGTTGATTATAGTAGAAATCTGGCTCTAAAAGCTAATAATTTATATGTATTTTCTTTCACAGTCCATAAGTTAAATGTGCCATTCTTTATATGCCATGGATCTGATTCTGCTTTTTACTACATACTTTATGTGAAATCATTTGCTATTATCATTTGTATAATTTAATAACTTTCTTCCCATACTCTTCTTTATATTTTACAACTGGAATGGCACTTGGGTCATTAGCTGTGAAAGAAGACCAGGAAATCCAAACTACTTAGGGAAAACAAAAGCAAGAAAACAACGGTCATGATTAAATTATCACATCTCTTCCATACTTAATTACTATTTCCAATCGACATTTACTCAGTTCCAATTATGTGCATTGCACTGTACTTAGCATTATAGTTGAATCAAAGAAAATTAAGACAAAGGACCAGCCCATATTTAGAAACAGATGTGAAAACTGAGCATAATAGAAGGCCAACAGGATCAATAATCTACTTGCAAGGTGTGGTTGGAATGCAGAAGAAGGGATTCTTTTTGGCTGAAGGATATGGGCACAAATCGTGGAGAAAGTAAAAGTCTGGTAAGGAAATGAAAAGAACTGGGACGCCTGTGTGGCTCAGTCGGTTAAACGGCTGCCTTCGGCTCAGGTCATGATCCCAGCATCCTGGGATCGAGTCCCACATCGGGATCCTTGCTCGGCAGGGAGCCTGCTTCTCCCTCTGCCTCTACCTGTCACTCTGCCTGCCTGTACTTTATCTCTCTGAGAAATAAAATCTTTTAAAAAAAATGAACTTCAGTACAGAGAAAAGGGGAGGTTGGAGCCCCAGGCTAAGAGAAGAACATCAGAAAATGCACCTGGGGGTAGAGATGCAGTTGTATTTGTGGAAACTGTTGGAGGGTTTCTAGGCCATTGAACAAGGTGGCCTGGGGAAATGAATTGAGATAAATCGTGACAGTAAGATTTGGCAGATTTTGAATGGTCTTTGACACGTGGTAGATTGTAAAAGCAGTCATGAATTCTTCTCATTTCTCTATGCACACCCCCCTTTTCTAAAAAAAAAATTTTTTTAAAGCATTTAGATTTTTTAAAAAATGTGCAGAAGGAACAATTTTTCCTTTTCTTCTCCCTCTACTCACACACACACACATGGTTTCTCCTAATTAACAGTGTCATTAGTGTTGTACGTGTATTAGGACAGGACCAAGATTGGCAATCACTATTACCTGAAATCCATAGTTCCAACTGAAATCAACTATGCAATTGTAGCAGAAACTGCCATTGTCTTCTGAAACATCCATTCTTCCTGTCCTCCTTAGCGACAAGTCCCTGACTTTCCCTTTGGGTTCATTGACTCTCAGAATGAAAGAATATAGTCTCTAGATTTCCCAATAGCCCCTATCATGAGATGTGGCTACATGCTAAGTTCTGATCAGTGAAATGTGGATGGAAGTATTGGGGACTTCAGAGAATGTTCCCTAAAAAGGTCTGAGTTGGAAAGCACTCATTTTTTTAAAATTTAAATTCAATTTCTTTTTTTTTTTTTTTTTGTCAGAGAGAGAGGGAGAGAGAGCAAGCACAGGCAGACAGAGTGGCAGGCAAAGGCAGAGGGAGAAGCAGGCTCCCCACTGAGCAGAGAGCCCGATGTGGGACTCTATCCCAGGACGCTGGGATCATGACCTGAGCCGAAGGCAGCCGCTTAACCAACTGAGCCACCCAGGCGTCCCTAAATTCAATTTCTTTTTTTTTTTTTTTTTTTAAGATTTTTATTTATTTATTTGACAGAGAGATCACAGTAGACAGAGAGGCAGGCAGAGAGAGAGGGGGAGGCAGGCTCCCTGCTGAGCAGAAAGCCCGATGCAGGACTCGATCCCAGCACTCCGAGATCATGACCTGAGCCGAAGGCAGTGGCTCAACCCACTGAGCCACCCAGGCGCCCTCAATTTCTTAACATATAATGTATTATATTTTTCAAGGGTACAGGTCTGTGATTC